>PVKS010011387.1:0-56873 GCA_004027875.1 Aplodontia rufa | reverse complement strand
CCTCCCTCTCCTCTTCCTCCTCCTCCTTTCCCCCCCCTTCTTCTTCTTTTCTTTCTTCATTTTTTATTTATCGTTTTATCTGGATTTTGTTTATCCAGCACTTAGTCATGTATGTGGTGCTGGGGTTTGAACCTGGGTCCTTGAGCTGGCAAGCGCTCTCCTGCTGAGCTACGTCTCCAGCCCCAGCAAGGCTCTTTTCATGTGATGCATGCTTCAGACACCCTCCTTCAGGCTTTATTATGACACTCTTGGGGAGATGCTTGAAGCTAGCAACTGCTACCCTAAGGTGTCTTCCCCCTGTGGAATTCGAGTGAGGCAGGAAGAGAAGGTTGGGGCAAATCTGTAAGCCTTCTCTGATGGTTTCCAGTTTGCTGACCAGTGAGCCCTAACTCAGGTTCAGTGCCCCCCTTCCTTTTTTCTTTTTTATTAGTTTCTGATAGAACCAAAATGTTTCTGGCAAAGCCAGAAAGAACTTTCAAAGTATTGAGCAATTTTGGCTGCCCTTCTGAGAGGTTTATTTGACCTGGCACTGAGAATTCTAGTCAAGGTAAATATCCCAGATATGGGCATCTGGGTTTTTTTGTTTGTTCGTTTGTTTTGTTTTGTTCTAAATTTATCTCTAATTGATTGCTTTTCAGAAATCAAAAATTAACATGCGACAGAATTTAGGGATTATAGTAGATTGAGTCAGAAGTTCAGGGCCCTATAAAACTGGAGTTCTGAACCCTTCACCTAAATCCAAACAAGAAATTTGATCACTGATTTTAGTTTTCTCATCTATCAAGTGTGGTTCCTCAAGAACTAGATATCTGTAAGAACTGATTTGAATTGTATTCTACTCTTCTGGTTTTTTAGTAAATATCTAAGGTCCATAGTGTAAAATCCACAAATTATTTATTTGTCCCTTTGGGAAGCTGATAATTTTGCTCAGCTCTGCTTACATAACTCATTCCCTAGTACCTTTTTGTTTTTATCAGAAATTAACAAATAGAAAAAGTTTAGGGGAATATTAGTTCCCATTTTTTGTACGTGGGGTTCAGATAGCAGTGAAGAGTGCTTTAAATTAGCAAGATACCTGTAGTACTCTTAAATTCTGCCACCTAGATGTTCAGGACAGTGTTCTTCTTTGCATTTTCTACACTGAATATACTGCTTTTTGTAATGAAGGGAGAAAAATACAAAAGTTAGCTACCAATTGTCTTATCATTTGGCTCCATAGCATGATCTTCCTCTTCACCCCCATATTTTTGTTCGTTTGTTTTGTTGTTGTGTTTCGTTTTGTTTTGTTTTGTTTTTTTAAGAGAGAGGGGCAGTGAGAGAGAGAATCAATTTAGTTAGTTTTTCATGTGACGTTCATTGCACTGACACTTTGTCACGGACACGATGCTGCTGGGGTTCGAACTTGCATCCTCGCGCATGACAGGCAAGTGCTGTAAGCGCTGAGCCACTGCTCCAGCACCCCCCCACCCCCGTTTAAAGCAATAAGGGATAAATTGTTTGTTGAATGAAAGAAAGAAAACCAGTATATCGAGGGTTTACCATATGGTCATAGCATCTTTTGTAGCATATGCCAAACTACAAAAGAGAAAACCCTGAGAATCTCAATCTAGGGCAAAGATGATAGGCAAATCTTAACAAGATGCCAGATTTATGGTATCAGTTAATATGAAATCAGAAGAGGATATGCTAGGCTCCATACCTTGTCTTTGAAATAAAATTCTTATGTAATTCTGAGGGTCAGTACTTATAAATGATGCAACTACGGCTAATCTTGACAACTGCTGCTTTTTCTTTTTTCCTTTCTTTAGCACTGGGGATTGAACTCAGGGGAGCTTTACCATTGGTACATCCGCCCTTTTTATTTTTATTTTGAGACAAGGTCTCGATAAATTGCCCATCCTGGCCTTGAACTTGAGATCTTTCTGCCTCAGCCTCCCTAATCATTGGCATTACAGGCATGTACTATTCTTGTCCATTAGTGTCTTTTATAAGGAAAAGACACTTCTGGCTTTGGGGTGATACCTGCATTCTTTTAGACGGGTGAGTTAGTTTAGTCAGATCTCTAAGATCCAGGATCAGGAATAGTCATCCATCATGTCTGCCCTCCAGCCCCTGCCCCTTTGGGAAGCATCCCCAGACTTTCTTCCCACTCCTCTGTTCCTCTCTTCTTTGGCTACTTGTATTATTATTCAGATTTCTCATGCAGCTGTTACCAATCCATTCCTTGTAGAACTTTGGAACTTCAAGAGCTGAACTATTTTAAACCCTACATTTTCTAGACAAGGAAATTGAGGCAGAACAAAGTCAGCGTGCCCAAGGTCGCATAACTAGCTGCAAAGTCAAAGCTACGGTCTCTCAGTAGATAGAAGGCACAGGATTCCTAATTCCACGAACTGTGTGCTATTTACATGGGTAAATGATTAAAGAGTACTGTTGAGAGTTCTCTGAAGAGATTTCCATTTCCATCTGAACATCCGTCTTGCCATCTGAGGAGCAGAGATGGCGCCCTTGCAGGTTTGCTTAGCAAGGAAGCTAACTTGGCATTGGATGAGTTTTGTTGTGGCCAGTATCAAAATGAGTGATAGATTTCTCTCCTGAGAGTCTACTCCTAGAACTGTACAGCCCTAGAGCAGCTTCAGGTGTGATTCTGGCTCAGAGGTAGTGAAACAACAGTGGGCCGAGCTAAGCTGAATGGCAAATTTGGGTCCAGTACACTCAGTCTGACCATCATGGTATAATTCCTTAAGGAATAAGCCACCCACCTTGAGCAGATTGCAAACGCAGGCCTCATTGTTCAGCCTGGCAGATACAAACTATAGTAAACATTCACCCCTTATGCACTTCCCATATCCCCTTTCCAGGTCTTGAGCCAGCTCCATCCCTGAACTTAAAATTCCACTCCGAGATCCGATTTTGGCTTCTCCCTGCAGCCCAGGTCTCTGGAGAGCTAGGTTTTGCCTTGATTGGTCCTCAGCTTGAAGAGAAGTTGATCTACTCATGAGCGCCTGGCCTCCCTCTCAGCTAGAAAGCCAGCACCCAGAACACTAACTTTTCCATTTTCTTTGCTAATGAAGCTCTTGACTCCTCTCATAATTTCCCAGAGTGACTTTACCATATTTTTTTTTCTTTTTTTAAGAGAGGGACAGTGAAAGAGAATCAATTTTATTTACTTTTTCACTTTCGTTGCTCCAACAATTCATTGTTCAAACCTGTGTCCTCATGCATGCCAGGCGAGCGCCATAACCACTGAGCCACTGCTCCATCCCCGACTTTATCATATTTCTAATATGTTTGGTTCTCATCTGCCTGCTCTGGCTTTGTAACATACTGTGCCAAAGAAACTTAGACCACCTAGACGACATCTGCCCACTAGCATTGCCCCCTATTTTTCTTCCACATAGGCCAGGGACAGAATCTGTGAGAGTGACAGAGCACCCCATGCAGAGTGGGCACTGTGAATGTGAGTTCCCTTTGCCTTTCCCCGAGGAGACCTGGGCTGAATCCACAGTCCTATCTCCAAAAGATCTTCTCACCATAGGGCCATGTTTTTTTCATCTGTTTAGCATAATTGCTTATATGCATTTCCTCAGCACAGATCTTCTGGCTTTGGCCAAGCAGAGCATACCCATATTAACCATGAATTTTGGGGAGAGCATTCTTTTTTTCACCTCTTTGGCCAGCCAATTGGACTTTAAGAAACATGGCCATTGTCTCTGAAATTCTGCTCTCGGTAGGTAACACCAGAAGTTTGCCTCTTGCTCCAATCTCTGACCAGCCCTAGTCTCTCCCTGTAGTATTTAACAAAGGCATGCCTTCATTGGATTCACTTCTCAAAGGTGTTGGTATTTGCCAGTAAGGCAACAAGTGACCACCAGAAAGACCATGTATATCTAAGCACACCCAGGATTTCATCTCAGCCCAAACAGCTGGCCAAGGCTCCCCACCACCACCACCCTGCCCAAGAGATCATAACTGAAGGCAGTTAGAATGGTTTCTTTTGTTCAAATTTCTCCTCCCAGAGACTAGCCCCAGGAGTCCGTCCACCTGTGTTATCCATTAATGCTGTGGATTCATTTCCCCCAAATAAATACGTTTTCTTGCCAAAACAAACACAAACAAACAAACAAAAAAAATGCATCAAGATTGGATGCAAGGATGTGTCTTGGGACTGCTTTTGAGACATGCCTCCCATTTTTCTAGATTGGCCCTTCGTGTCCTTACTGGGACCTTGTCAGCAGTGACCGTGCTGCTGCAGCCCTGGTTTATTAATGTCCTTCACTGCATTACTGCCCCTGCATGTGGCCCTCCAGTCCCCTTGAAAGCATCCTTCATTTCTGTTTGCTCAGGTTCCAAATGCCTCTTTCAGATCATCTTTCTCCTCCTTCCAGCTCTGGGGACACATGTGGTTTCTGCTAAATGTGCAGATGTGCCTTGGGGGAGGGGAGAATGACTGTGGACTCACGTACTTCAGTGGTGTAGGAAACCCTGAAGTGTGGGGAGGGGTTCTCCTAGGGGGAAGTGGGGAGAGTGGGGATGCAGGAAGACAAGCAGGCAGCCTGAGACTCCCCCAGCTTTCCCCACTTTACCCATCCGCAGGAGAGAGCGCTTGTGTTTTGCACTGTAAGGAAGGCAGCTCCTGTGGTCCTGATCACCATCAATAACACTTAGATATCAGATTCTAAATTGGAACTATAGCAAAATAAGGGACTGGAGACAAAAAGTTCTGTGGGGAACAGACCTATTAAAGTTCTCCATCCCCCCAAAAGGTGATCAGCAGAGTCAACAGAGTTTTTCTGTAAAGGTAAAGCTTAAGCTTTGGGGACCATGTGGTTTCTGTCAAAACTGCTCAACTCTGTCTTTGTAGCTCTCATAGACTGTGTGTACACAGACAAGTTGGTGGCTGGCTGGCCAGTTTGCCCACCGCTGAGAGTATGAATTCATAAAGCTTACAATCCCCTCATCACTGTTTGAATAAATTGAAGACCATTCTGTAAGTGGCTAGGCTCTGTGCTAAGCATTTGTTGGGAATGATCACATTTATCTCATTCAAAACAATTTTGTGAGGTTATTCATGGTATCATACCCATTTCACAGGTGAGGAGCCAGAGGCTTAGAGAAGTTAAATAATGTAAGTAAAGCCAGGAAGAGTGGTCCATGCCTGTAATCCCAGTTATTCAGGAGGCTGAGGCAGGAGAACGACACGTTTAAGGCCAGCCTTGGTAACTAAATGAGACCCTCTCTCAAAATAAAAAGTAAAAAGAGGTGGGGGTGTACCTCAGTGGTAGAGCATTACCTGTAAAGTGTGAGGACCTTGTTCAATCGTCAGTACTGCAAATAATAATATGTAAATAAAAGCAAGACTGGATTTTGAACCAAGACAGCTCAACTCCAAGCATGTGCTCTTTCCTACCGACCACACAGCCTGGTGTCTACAGCATTGATATCCATGCTTGCTCCTCACTGCCACCATACGGAGGACTGAACCCACGGCCTCACACATGCTGGGCATGTGTTCTGCCACTGAGCACTTTTAGATCTTGACATCAGCCAGTATTTGGTCTTCAACAACAGCACCAAAAATACAATGATTGCCAAAAACCCTAACAAATTAATTCATAGCAAAAAAAAAATTATTAGAAGAGATTAGGAGCCATGTGCTTCCTGCTGAGCTTCCCCAGCTTGGTTTCTGCTTTCTCCCTCCCAGCAATCGGTGGTGCTAGGGAATGAGTTATGTGAAGGTCTAGAGAACTCAGAGGGGAAAGCTGGTTTCCGCATTCTAAAACTCAGTAGTCTGAAAGTGGTGAGGTGGAGGCAGTTCTGGAGAGAGCTCCTTCTTGGAATGGCCTCCCCCAGGGCCAGGCATCTCTTAGCCCGAATGGAACGCTAACGCTGGTCTGAGCTGCCGGCTCATTATCCTCATTATCGTCCACACAGGTTCAGGCCCCTCGGCTGTCACTCACGGTGGCATGGGCTACTCTAGCATGGTCAGGAGAGAGGCTGGATGCTTGTGTAATCCAAGTGGTGGTCATTAGCTTGCAGATTGACTATTGAATAGATATGTCCATTAAAAATGGCAGAAACCAACTTCGGTGTCTTTTATTTTTTTTTTTTTAAGGGAGAAGGACAGTTAAAGAGAGACAGAATCAATTTTTATTGAGTTTTTCACATGGCTTTCATTGCTTTGTCACTTAGTTGTGTATGTGGGGGCTGGGATTTGAACCCATGTACTTGGCATGTGCTGGGCAAGCGCCATAACTGCTGAGCCACCACTGCAGTCCCCTATCTTTTATTATTGTAAGCAAAATTATTCTCAAGAAAACTTAGAGTAAAATAATTTAAAATACCCTAGATCTGGGCTGGAACAGCTGCTCAGCAGTAGAGCACTTGCCTGACATGCATTAGGACCCTGGTTCAAACCCCAGCACCACATCAACTCCAGCCATGTGTCCCAAAGCTTTTTCTTAATGTTCATCTGCATAATGATAGGTAGGGAAGCAGGGTGGAGGCAGGGATCTGCAGTCAAATACATCCGGGAGATGCAAGACCAAACAAACTTAAAACAGCACTCCCAAGGATATAGTAAATTGTTTTCCCAAAATATGTTTGGGTTTTATGTTATGTGGAACTTCCTGTAAGATTGTTTGCAAGGAACACACTTTGAGAAACTTGAATCCTATGACCTTTGCAAGGGTTAACATTTTCTTAAGTTTCTTTGTGGTCCAAGATTTTTTATAGGTGGGCATATCAACATGCAACTATGGTGGTTATTAAATCTGTGGTTTCTTTTTTAACAGGGGCCTTGTATTTTCTTTCCTGTGCTTGTGTGTTTAGCCTTAGTTTGAAGTATTTCATACTTACAGAAAAGTTCCAAGAATAGTATGAAGAACTCGTCTATCCAATTTCCTGTTTGTTAACATTTTACCATATTTGCCTTATTCACAGTATTTGTGTCTATGTGTACACACATTATTATTGCTGTTATTTTTGTATTTTAATGAAATTCAAATCACAGACACCACCACCACCCCCCCGCCCCACCCAGTGTACCGGGTATTTCGCCACCAAGCCGCATTCCAAGCCCTTTTTATTTTGAGACAGGGTCTTGGTAAATTGCTGAGAGTTACCTAAAACTTAAATCCTCCTGCCTCAGCCTCCCAAGTCACTGGGGTTCCAGGAATATGCCACCACAACCTGCTCATAAAATTCTTTCATGAACTTTTAGATTTCTGTCTTTAAAATTCTGATACAAACTCCTTAGGCTAGATATTTGTGACTCGCCCATTGGTGCCTGTTGTATTAAGGTAGATTGAGTTTGCGTTGTAAATCAGGAGGGAACGTTTGATGAGCCTTAGCTGGCTGATCTCAGGAAGAAAGAATTTGTCAAAGTCAGACAGTCTTCATTTCAGGGCCGCACAGTCCTAATCTTTCTGGATTAGTGAGGTAGTAATTTGACGTGGTGGGGACCGTTCCAGCCACTCAGTTTGCAGTCATGTTAGACCAGGTCGTCAAGAGTTGGCTGCTGGCTGAGGTGGACGCTTGGGCCTGAAGCAGCCTACTGAGGGACACTGCAGGGCTCCCGGGTGCCCGTAGGACCTCTGTTTCCTGTGGTGATTTGTCATGCCTTCACAGCACATCAGTATGGATGATGTCAGCAGTGGTTTTGTTCAGCGTACGTGCGGGACCTGGTGATATGCTCAGTGGTGGAGCACTTGCCTGGGATCTAAGCCCTGGGTTCAGTCCTCAGTACTGGGGGGAGCATGCTTCCAAACGTGGGTTTGGTTTGGTTTGGTTTTGTTTTCCCCGTCCGTGAAATCAAAGCCCTCTTCCTCCTCCAGCTAGTTAAGTAACCCGCTTTGAGTGCTAAGTGAGTCAAGCAAACACTGCCACCTTACAAAGGGCTTTGTTGGTATAAGGGACTCTGGACTTGACTTACATAACCTCTCGTGGAACATTTCCAAAGCCATAAAAGGAAGCTGGAAATGGTCACCTCTCCTTCATAATGTTAACATTGAGCTCATGCACAAGGCTGGAGCTTGTGTCCTCAAAGAAAGCATGAGGAAACAATCACCAGACAGACTTGAGAAGGGACACCAGACATTTGTTAAGGATGTTGATGCAGCCCTCCAGTGGCCTGAGGACTCGTGTATCACACCTTCTGGGGGAGAGTTAAGTCAGCTTCAGGTTCAGCTCCCACACCCACAGGGTGTCATTGTGGATGGAGCTCCTCTCTCTTTGCCCCTTTCACATACATGGCGGCTTCAAGTGTTTTGTTCAGTACAAATTAGAATGTAGGGACTAGGGGAAAAAAATTTTAAGTTAAAAAAAAATGTATAGGGCTGGAGCTGGAGCTCAGCAGTAGAGCATTTGCCTGGCATGCACGAGGACCCAGGTTCAAACTCCGGCACCACATATACAACTAAGTTGGATAAATAAAAACCAGAGGAAAAAAATAAATAAAATTGACTTTCTCTTTCTCTCTCCCTCTTAAAAAAATTATGAAAATCTTCAAAAATACTCAAAAGACAAAAATACAGTCAATCTGCGTATATACTCACCGTACAATTTCAGCAATTCATTCCGATTTTGCCACATTTTTCTTACTCTTTCCCTTTTTATCTGATTTTTTTGGCTAAAATATTTAAAAGAAATCCAGATACCATATCATTTCACCCTTAGCATACTTCAGTATGCCTATTAAAAAAGTAAGCATTTTGTAAACACAGTGCTACCATTCCACGTAACAAAATTCATCCAGGAACCAAAATTTTGATGTATAGGTTTTTCCCCCATAGCTCCAGCAACCGGGTAACTTCATAATACAAGAATCACCAAGGTCCTGCCTATGCTGGTTCAATTGATGGCTTCAGAGAGAAGGATCTTGCTCTCAACTCTGAACAAAATTATTTGGGCTGGGGTTGGGTGAGCAGCTCACGTTGGTGGGCCCCAGACTGTGGACTCAGGTATTGAGCTGTGCTCTTGCTTCCTAGGCATTTCATGCTATCAGCAGTGATTGATAATCATAACTTACAGGAATTTTTTGAAACAATATTTTAATTGGAAAAAGCATCTGTCAGCTGTCAGGCTTCCAGTTTCCACTTCTGAGAAGCAGGATGTTGAATGTGAGTAATGACACAACAGGCCTGTAAAATGCGGACTAACCCTCGGATGACTCATCCGGTACAATGCAGTATATTTGTCAAGGAGACTGAATCATATATGGGGGAAACCGCTTCTCAAGCAGCCAGCTGCTTCTCAGGTCAGCAAGAGACTGTCCATTTTTATCGGAAGCTTTATAGTAGCAATAATGCTAATACCCAGCACTTGGGCTCTACAATGTAGAGGAAATGGCATCGCCCGGCAGGTATGTGCTCACTGTTTACCTGAACTTTAATTTCTCCTTCTTCTCTTTTGCTTAACCTTTCTGGTGTTTGCTTTTAACGTTTTTCTGTAGGAGAAAATCATCTTAATTGTAAAGAACTGAAGTGTGTGTGTGAGAGAGTGCGTGCCCATGTGCAAGGACAGATAACCACTAATCTGTTGATGGACGTCGAGTTCTTACTCACTCATCCCCTTTCTGAAAACAAACGTCTCCTTAGATATTCAGATCAAAATAGTTCTAACCCATTCCTCTTATGAAGTCTGAGTCTAAAAAGTGCTACCTAGGAAACAGCTTGCAGGGGCAATACAGCTTTTGGGTGGGTAGCTTACATCTGTAAAAAGATGAATAAGCAGAGGGGAGCTGAAGGCGATGGTCTAATGCTAACTCTTGTATTATGTTGGTTTTCTTCCCGAATTGTGCTTTTTTCTTACCTCCAAGATGTATGGCTTAACGCAAGAAAGCTTTATTCCCCTCATGACTGAATATGGTTCTTTTTTGCAGATCAGAATTTGCTCATACTGAATTCATGCACTAACTTTTCCAAGGTGGGAGAAAGGGTAGTGGGGATTTGGTAGCAACATTTAATTATAGCTTTCACATGATCTGAAGGATCATTCTGCATAATTGGAAAGTCGTGTCTGCCTGTCTGACCTTCTCTCTTTCTTCACTCACTAAATTTAAACAATGCCTGACTGGTTAAGGCACATATCTTGTTTATTTGAGTGTATTAAACATTCCTGTGTGTGTTGACATCCATTCAGTGTCTCCTCATATTTTTAAAAGATACTTTTTAATTCTACTTGTTAGGGACAGATGCTATAGTTAGTTTATAGCAGTACTATTTATGCTTTCTTGGTCTGTCTGTCCAACATGGCTGGCTCAGGACCTCTAACACCAGTGCCCACAAATTTGCCTAAGATCTCACATTGGTGGAGCAGCCCAATCTATACTGGTTTTTGTTATCATCAGAGAGCATTAAGCAGATCTAGAGTTACCAAGCTGGAAAAATAGGCAGTCTTTGTTCCTCTTCCCCTTTCTTGTAAAGCCTGTAGTATTGACTTGTTTTCCCTGAGTTGTGTGAATTTTGAACATTCGTTAAATGCATCCCATTTAGTGATTCCCCTGCATCAGAAATTCATATAATTTGAAAAGGGGTTTGTTTTATTGATGAAGGGGTACACTTTTTTTAGAGTAGCCAGTTTGTTTTTGGAAAGAAGACCATCTCCAACTCCAGATTTCATTAACTTTGCATTCTATAAACGAAAGCCACCTGTTACGCTCTAACATGCTAATCATGGTAGAGGACAATAATGAGGAAGAACAGTATTTGAAATATGTGGGGCTTTTGCTAAGAATTTTCCTGCCCACATCTGTAGAGCTTATTTTTATATGTGTATGTGTACACATGCATAGATAGTGCATATTTAATAATAGCATGTGGTGATATTAAAAATACTTCAGATTCAAAGTGAGAGACCTTTTCTATTCCTTCTCATTAACATTTTTTTAAGTTGCAGAAAGAAAGCTACTTAAAAAACGCTAACTTGAACTGAATAAAGCTCATGTTTTATTTAGTAAACAAGGATATCTCTTGCAGTTTTTTGTTTTGTTTTGTTTTTAAGAGAGGGACAGTGAGAGAGAGAATTTATTTAGTTTTTCATGTGGCTTGCATTGCTTCAACACTTCGTTGTGTACGTGGTGCTGGGGTTTGAACCTGGGTTCTTGCGCATGCCAGGCAAGCACCGTAACCACTGAGCCACTGCTCCAGCCCCTCTCTTGCAGTTTTAATGAATGCCACCATCAACTCGGGTTTTACTTTGTCAAACATTATCGGAAAAATAATGCAAATTAATTTTGTTTTATCTTGAAGGCAGAAGAGACTGTTTTCTCTGATTTCACTGAAATACTTGGTTCTATCATTTTCCACCATTGAGGCCTACGGAAGATTATAGACAGGGATGTTAAAACACTTCTTTTAAAGCTCTTGACTTACTGGTGTTTTCTTTTTCTTTCTTTTTTTTTTTAAAGAGAGAAAGAGAGAGAATCAATTTTTATTTAGTTTTTCATGTGGCTTTTGTTGCTCTGACACTTAGGTGTTTATATGGTGCTGGGGTTTGAACCCTTGTATTTGCCCATGCCAGGCAAGCACCACAACCGCCGAGCCACCGCTCCCGCCCGGTTACTGGTGTTTTCTGTGACAGTGTCTTGTTTTCCCGTGATTTGTGTCATTGACACTAGCTCAGGTCCTGTCCATATTCTTCCCGAAGCACAGCTATCTCCTAGCGCTACACAGGAGGCACCTTTGCTGTTAATCACTATGAGCCATCAACCCAAAGTCACCACATGATTTTTAGATCCTTCTTTCCCTTTTGAGGGAAAAAGAATGCAGACCATAGCTAGTATTGAAGCAACTTAGAAGCAATCTGTAGATACCAAGTGAGCCTGTGTTCAGCCATGTGCCAGGTGGTGTTAAATTAAAAAGTGCTTGAGATCCAGGCCCGCCCTGTCCTCACTTCAGTGCCTGCCTTGGTGGGATTTATCACTATCTGTAATATATTCCTCCCAGGGTCTTCTTTTATTTATAAATTTGCTGGAACCTGTGAGCCAGAGCCATTAATTGCCATGTGTATAAGAAACTTTGAGCTATTCCCTTAACTCTTCTTGGATAGAAATCAAGATTAAAAGTGTCCAGAGTATTTTAGTGGAACAGACTCCTTTTTCCAGCCCTGGCTGTTGTGGAAAGCCAGCCCCTTTTCAGCACCTATTAAATTGTATTCTAATGACTCAAAGCTATTATGAATTCAGTGACCATTTCATAAAAATGTGTTTGTTTAAAATAACTATAGATTACCTACCAACATGTAAAAATATTTCATTTAGAGAAACCCTTTTACAGAGTCTGCCGTCTGTTCTTGCCAGATGGATGTATGATTTATGACTATGTAGCCATGACTGTAGTTCCCACGGTAGGGCTTGACCTGTCCACTGTCACATTTTATTAAAAAATATTATTTATTTATTGTGTGGTGCTGGGGGTCGAGACTGGAGCCTCTCACGCATGGTAGGCAAGCACTGTACCATATCCCCAGCCTTCCACGGTCACATTTGCCCTACCACATCTCGAGTTACACTCCTCCTGTCTAGAGAGAGGTGGTTTCATAACACTTGTAGGTCACTCTTGTATCATTTTCTGGAAATAGCGATCTTCTGTAGTTCAGAAAAACCAGAGGCAAGCATAGTATAGACATCTTATCAATCTTAAAGCAAGTGGTACGCAAGGCCAGTCTCTCGTCAGACCAGCATGGACTTTCCTTAGCCCTGCAATCTTTGGGGGATAAGTTTGCTAATAGCTTGTTGCATCGACTTTGTCCAGACTGTCTTGGGGTGTGCGCATGTGTGTGTGGGGGGGGACAGTTACGGAAACCATGCACATTTGTAGTGGCACCTTCCTGCTGTTCATTGAGAGCAGCACAGGGAGTTAGCGGTGTCACCTTCCGAGGGTCGAGTATACAAAGAAGCATAGGAAGATAACATCTCTTTCCAGATTTCAGCCAGGGTTGACTTTTTATTTCCAGGGTTAACTCCTGCAGTTGTAGAGATTTTTCAGATTGGAGCTATCTAAGCTGGGTTTGGCGTTCTTTGTGGTATGCTGTTCAGTTCATGTCCCCTGTTGCCATCCAGCACAGGAGCTGGGTTGCCTGCCATTGGTCCAGCCCCATGGGTCCCCACTGCTTGACTGGACCTCTTGAATTCCATTAAATGGAGCACAGACAGCATGTGTCGTAGAGGCTGCTTGGGAAGGGTGAAGAGTAAAATTAGTGTCTGTGGGTGGGCATGTGTTCTCATCACACCGCCAAAGAACGGCCATGTGCAAAATCTGGCAGGAATTTGTTCCAAAGAAACAGAAAACAGCCCCTTTTTTCTGCTTTGAGTAGTATTAGCCCCCATGTAGAAGAAATGGAACTATTAGAAAACCCTTGTGATTGTATGTATGTGCTTAACAATTTTTAAAGCTGAAGTTAGAATTTAGAAGAAATAAAAAAGAAAATAATCATAAAAATATTCTGGGGGATTCTGTCCCTTGTATTATAAACTTAATGTTTTGTAAGAATATTATTGTCTAAGGTCTAGGGGAATTTGTTAGTGCTAACAATTAGGGGGAAATCTATTATGTTTAACTCATTTCTGTCCTTCTTTAAAATGATTTGATAAGAAAAGCCATTTTTTTTCCTCTGTAAAACCAATACCAGAGGGGATGTTTTGTTTTTCATATATGTGAATTGCCTTATACCCCAAGGAACAAAGCAAAGGCAACATTCCCATTTATAATTGAAGCATGAGATCTTATAATTCTGTTGAGAAGGTATTACAAATTTGCTAATTTTTCCTCAGAGAGAATGTTTCTTTTAAGGATACTTGTGATGTGTGCCATTTGCACAGTGGACATTTGTTATTTAGTTATACATAGTTATTTTTATAGTTAGGGGGAAGTTGATTTTTTGGATAGTGGTAATGTTTCTTAAGAATTACAAAAGTTATCCCTAACAAACCCTCAAATTTCTGAACTTGAGGTCCAAGTCGCTCACCTGTTTCTCAGATTGTCTTTTCCTGTATGTGTGTGGTAGAAGACACAACGTGTAAGATTTACATCTTGGGGTTGGAGCGGTGGCTCAGCGGTTACAGCACTTGTCTGGCATACGCGAGGATGTGGGTTCGAACCCCAGCACCACATACACAACAACGTGTCAGAGCAACAAAAGCCACGGGATAAATTAAATTGATTCTCTCTTTCTCTCTCTCTCTCCCTATCCCCCTCTCTCTTAAAAAAAAATTTACAGCTTAGCTATTTTTAAGTGTGCATCACAGTGTTGTTAACTGTATGTACATTATTGTGCAACAGATCTCTAGAATTGTTTTATCTTGTGAAACCGAAACTCTATACCCATTAGACAACTCTTCATTTTCTCCTCTTCCCCAGCCCCAGACAACCACCAATTCTACTTTCTGTTTCTGTAACTAAGTACATTCAGATACCTGTAGGAGTAGAATGAATGGTGCAGTGTTTGTCTTTTCTGTTTCTTAAGTGCTTGGGGATTGAACCCAGGACCTCACGAATGCTAGGTGACCACTGTACAACTGAGCTACACCCCCAGCCACCCTCTCCCTTATTTTATTTTAATTTTTTTAAAAAAGAGAGAGGGACAGTAAGAGAGAGAATAAAACAGTTTTACCTAGTTTTTCATGTGGTTTTCATTGCTCCAAGACTTTGTCGTGCATGTGGTGCTGGGCTTCGAACTTATACACTCAAGCATGGTAACCGCTGAGCCACCACTCCAAACGCCCCCGCCCCCCGCCGCCTGTTTTATTTTTGAGACAGCAAGTTGCCCAGGCTGCCCTCAAACTTAGAATCCTCTCACTTTAGCCTCCCAAGTAGCTGAGATTACAGTTGTGTGCTGTGTAACTCTGTGACTTAGCACAGTGTGCTCAAGATTCCTCCCATGTTGCAGTATATGACAGGATTTCCTTCTTTATTAAGACTGAATAATGTTCTGTTGTATATATGTGCCACATTTTGTTTATTTGTTCATCCCTGATGGGCCCTTCCCCACCCATCTCTTGGCTTTTGGTAAATACTACAGTGAGTATGGATTTGAAATTAGCTGTCTTTTGAGATAGGATTACCATATAGTAAATACTAAAGTTCCCTATATGCAATCACATAGGACAGAGCACTGTCATATCACGTCCCTGTGTCCATCTAGCCTCTTCAGTGTATGCAGAGCTTCCCTATACCGAATACTTTATTATTTACAAAATCACTGCGTGCAGGGTGCATTTTCATAGTGCCTTGGGGATGCTAGTGCCCTAGAGAACCAGAACAAGGGAAGCTTAGTCCTGGAAGGTGGCTGAAGCATGCCAGTGAATGCAGTGAGCTGGGGGTTGTTCCTCTTGACTAACGTTAGGTTGGGGGTCCTTTTGTTCTTTATAGTAAATCATAGCCCACAATGATGGGTTAATGACCGCAGGCTTTTGAGTAGTGTAATGGCATTTGATTTGCCGTACCCATCAGCATCTGTCAGTAAAGCTCTGTGATAGAAGTTGCCTGCTCCTGCGGTCAATTGACCATCCTGTCTCAGGCAGGTTTTTGTTGTTATTGTTATTTTGGTACGAGGGATTGGTACAGTTGTTTTTTTGTTTTTGAGACAGTCTCACAAAGTTGCTTAGGGCCTCGCTAACTTACTGAGGCTACATTTGAACTTGCGATCCTCCTGCCTCAATGTCCCCACCCCATTTGCTGGGATCATAGGCATGTCCCAGTGCTCTTGGCTTGGGCAGTGGCCTTTAGCTGCATCTGAATGAAGGTCTTACAATTTGGTTGGGCACCTTGCTGCAGGGATCTTACGATGGCCAGGGAAGCCTAATTTCAGCTGTTTAGCCACCAAGGGTCTCAATTATCTGTGTAGATCTTGAAATAAAATACCTTCTGGCACTGCCCCAAGCTGGTGGACTTTGGAAGTTGTAGATAGCTCTAGTGTTTCCTGAAGGTTCTTTTTGAACCAAGTGCTTCAAACTAGAATCTTCTCCTACAGATGAAAAAATATTATAAGATGTGAAAACTTTGAACAAGTTAGATAAGTAGCTGACCTGCAAAGTCTCCTTGCCTCCCAGTTCTTTTATGGCAGGAAAGTAATTGAAGGGAAGTATGTATACTGAGTGGATAGCTCTAGTGTTATAACTTAGAAGGAAATCGCCCTTGTTGGTCAAATCCTGTGCCTCTGTGTAGTCAGTTCACGAGGACCCCTCACTGCAGTGCGACCATCCTCTGAACCTAAAGCTTGCCTTCGTTGTCCACTCACAGTGAGTCCCAAAAAGAGTCTTCCAGGAACTCTTCATTTGGGATTTATAAAAACAGCATTAATGTGGGTACCGATGATAAATTTTCATTTAAATAAGCCGTTTGAAGTTGAGTATGTGAGTGCTTGGCTCTTTGTTGGTTAGCTTACTTTGTAGGTGTACAGATTTCTCAACCTCATCAACCAATCACCAGGTTGTCTCTTTTAGAACCATTCAAAATCCAATGGTGGCCACATCCCAGGGACCCCAAAATGAAGTCAATTCGAGAGTTTAAGAATTCCTCCTTGGGGCTGGGGATTTAGCTCAGTGGCACAGCACTTGCCTAGCACGCGCAAGGCCCCGAGTTCGGTCCTCAGCCCTAAAAAAAAAGAATTCCTCCTTGCTTTCCTTTTAACCAGATAAGAAAATTCTTGGTTAAAACCTGGCAGAGCAGATCAGAACTGGCCATTCTCATTGGCAGTGGGGAGAGTTTCGTATCTTATTAAACTTATTACAACTCCGTTTTCATGATTTTCTTCGTTTTTCAAAATGTTTTGACAAATGTTTCAGCCTGGTGCTTCAGAGTTGTGTAGTAACACTTGCACTGAGAGAATATATCTGTTAGTTTGTCGTGGTTATAGGTCTTTGTGGTTTCAAGTATTTTTTCTATTTGAAAGATGTTTTCAGTTGCATTTTACTACTGAAAGTTCTCTGATTTGCTTTTGTGGAATATTTTAGTGCCATATTTTGCTAAGTCAACTGGCACAGCTAAAGAACTATAATGCCTTTTTTTCTTTTTAACCACAAAGATGAATAGGGACCTCAAAGGTCATTTGGCCCCTGCGCCTCAGTTTACTTTGAGGAAGCTGAGGCTCAGTGAAAGGGTGTAGCACTCAGTTGTGAGGAGGAGGATGGCAGGGTAGTTACGCTGACGCATCCCACAAGGAACAGCCTCTGTTGGGGAGAAGCCACCCAGACAGTTCAGCCTTTCCTGTCCCTCCCTCCAGCCCTGTTCCTGCGTCATGTAGCTGTACTATTAGTGATACCTCTTAACTTATATCCCTTTCAACCGCCTGCCTTTCCAGTAAATCTTAAGAAGCCAACAGGAATCATTTTGGTTCTTTTACATCCTCCAGACAGCTAGCATGGGTAGGAGGATCTTTCCCACAACAGTCTTTAAAAAACAAAAAAACTATAGGCAGGTCTGACTAAGGATCCTTTTTCTGTCCCTAATGTCAGTGACCTTGAACAAGTTCCTTTTCCAGACTGGATTTGCATTTTTCCATCTGATTCAGGGGTCTAGAGAAGGTGGTTTCTAAAATTGATTCATCAAGAAGTATGTAAGCTTGATGTGCTGGTGCATGCCTGTAATCCCAGCAACTCTGGAGGCTGAGGCAGGAGGATCGCAAGCTCAAACCCAACCTCAGCAACCAACTTAGCAAGACCTTGTCTAAAAATTAAAAGTTAAAAAAAAAATAAAGGGTTAGGATATGGCTGAGGGTTCGATCCCTGTACCCGGGAGTGGGGGGAAGAAGCATGTAAGAGTTACAGTTGTACCTTGCTTATGTGACTTCACTCTGGCCATCACTGAAGACTTAAGAAGCCCTACCTACCTTCTACCTTCCAGCCCTCTCCTTTCCCAGTCTCCTCCTGGAATGAAGCCCCAGCCCCACATTCCTCAGAGAGAGCAGAAAGAGTGCTTAATTCGTTTATTGTGTTTTACTTCCCATCTCTATTAAGGGAAACTTATGAGTGGGGGGTGCTAAATGAATTCATAATTTTTGCCACCTGAAAGGATACCCATGTCCAGTGGCTCTGTCAGGAATATAAACAAAGAGACTTGTAAAAATGCTTTCTATTGCTTGCATGATGTGCTGACTTTCCTTCCTTCCTGTTGGGTAATTATCATCTCCTTTTGTTTAGAATAGGTCTTAGGAAGGACTGGTTTGTAAAAGATTTTGCAGGTTCAGAATTGGTATTAACGGTTTAGTAATTTACTGACCTTTCGACCATGGTTTGCTTGGGACTAGGGCATGGGGTGTCAGGTAAGCAAAATCTATGCCCAGGGTCATAGGAGAAGTAACCAGACTTTACAGGACTATTATCAGCATTTTACGGATTTAGAATTCTTTGTAAGTTGTTGATATCAGCGAGGTTTCTCACTGAACATTTCAACATGTGGATCTTAAAGTAGTCTCTTTGTTTTATCCAATAATAAGGAAGAAAGCAAAAAATGTTCTGAGGAAGTCAGGCACAGAAGTTCAAGGGCTACAATTTAAAGCCTTGAATTGGAGATTATTAACTTTAAACAACTCCGTTTGCCATTTGTGTTTTGAAGCACCAATTTTTCTATTACATGTACACTTTAATGTGGTAAGAGTTAATTTTGTTCAGTGATCCAGTATTTCTATTAACTGGCCTTTGGGGGTTAAATGTGGATCGTAAATACCATTTGTGTAAGGGTGTGTAAAACAGAGGGAAAGTCGAAGAAAATTATTGCTTTCAAGGTAAAAAGTAGGAAAAGAAGAAAGAGTTCTTTGGGGTGGGTTGTTTTGTTGTTTTAAGTTGTTGGTGCTTTGATGTTGATTAATTATGAACTCCATTGAACCCAGGCTCAGCAGAGCAGACAGACAATAAAAACAGAACCATAAACCTAGATTCAGACTTTGGCCGCTTACCTCCCGGGGCTCCCTTGTTCCCACTTTTTGCCTCGTAAGCACCCTGAAATTCAGCCCTTTAGGACAGACTATTTAGCCTATGAAAAATGAATGCTTTCATGTTTCGACTTGAATAAAATAAAAAAAAAATTTTTTTTTAAATACTTTTCTCCCTACTGCCTGGTGTAATAGCACACGCCTGTAACTCACTCAGGAAACTGACGCTGGAGGATCACAAGTTCAAGGCCAGCCTAGGCAACTTACTGACACCATGTTTTCAAAATTTTTTTAAAAATTAACAAAGATTTGGGGAGGCTGGAACAGTGGCTCGGCACTTGTGGCGCTTGCCTGGCATGCGCAAGTACATGAGTTCAAACTTCAGCACCACATACACAATGAAATCTTGGAGCAACGAAGAACACGTGAAAAACTAAATTAAATTGATTCTCCCCCCCCCCCAATGTCCCTCTCTCTTAAAAAAAAAAAAAAAGATTCAGGATGTAGCTCAATGGTAGAATACCTCTGGGCTCAATCCCCAGTAACACGCAGACACACACACACACACACACACACACACACACTCCTCATGTTAAAGTTGCTCATGTTTTAGTGGTTTTTTTGACTAAAACTCAGAACTGTTTCCAGTACATGCCTTGAATGTTAATGAACTGTTAGGAAAAAATTCTCCCTTAATACATGGGGAGAATGGTGCAGTTGGCTCAGTGGTTAAGTACATATATCCTGAAATATATGTATATACTAAAATGTTTTCACTAACTTTAAAAGATCCATGTTAGGGCTGGAGAGGTGGCTTAGCAGTAGAATGCTTGCCTGGCGTGCACAAGGACACAGGTTCGAACCCCAGCACCACATACACAATGAAATGTTGGAGCAACAAAAGCCACATGAGAAACTAAATAAAACTGATTCTCTTTCTTTCTCTCTCATTGTCCCTTTCTCTCTTTAAAAGAAAAAAGAGAGAGAGATTGGAAAATATGAATTTTTACAGCAAAGTGTAATTTAAAGGAAAGTATTGTAGAGGCACATAACATGCTCAATCGAACCTACGTACTCGTGCATGCTAGGCAAGTGCTGAACCACGGATCCACTCACTGTTCTTTCTTTAAAAAAAAAAATTGTCACGTGGGGCTGGAGCCGTGGCTCAGGGGTTCAAACCCCAGCATCACATACACAACTAAGTGTTAGAGAAACAAAGGCCAAATAAAAAAAATAAGTAAAACTGATTTTTCTCTCTCTTAAAAAAAAAGTCACATACTGGATATGGTATCATATCCCAGTGGTTCTGGTGGCTAAGGCAGGAGGATCACTAGTTCAAAATCAACTTAATGAGACCATGTCTCAGAATAAAAAGGGCTAGGGATGTGGTTAAGCACCCCTGGGCTCAATCCCTGGTACCCACCCCCCAGAATCACAGGACAGCCCCGATGCCTTTATCTTCATTATGCCCCAAGTATAAGTGATCTGTCATTATGAACATGGCATTTGTAGTATTCTTGGGGCCTCTTGAGTTTAAGTGTGGAATTTAAATGTTGAGAGGAAAAGGTTTGTTATTATTTAAAAAATTATTCCATCCTTAAGATATTTCTGATATGCTAAGAAAGTAAAACCAAAAGATTTTTATTAAGACAAGGAGGAAGGAGGGAGGGAGGGAGGGAGGGAGGGAGGAAGGAAGGAAGGAAGGAAGGAAGGAAGGAAGGAAGGAAAAGAAATATGGGTAGAATCCAACTGAATCACTCTTCCCGTGTTGGATTTATGATTGTTCCAGACCGTAGGAGATACATGCTTAGAAGTTTAATTAACAGTTGCATTTTAGACAGCACAGTGGAGTGAGACTAATATAACTTATAAACCTTGTTGAAAACCAAGTCAAAGAGGAGCATTTTATGAGGGACTTTCCAGTGTGCCTACTCCCTGCTGTGCCACAGGTGTCTCACCTTCCATTCACAGTCCACCTGGATTGTCCCCAAGTGCTGGGCGCTGCTGTGGACCATCGAAAGCTTGGAGCCGCTGGGCCACAGCAGGTTTTCCCCAGCGGGTCCCTAATTGTCTGCTGGTGTTTCCCCAGTGATTTCCTCCAAGGCCTCTTAAGTCTCTGTAAAGCTTCCATCTTTAACTTCCAACCCTGACCTTTGTTACTTTGTGTCTTTGTTTCATTTCCTTTTCTTGCCCATTATGGGTCACAGGTTACAGTAGAAAAGAAAGGCCAGACCAGACTTGTGGGTGGCACGCTGCCTATTTAAAACTTATTCCCATACTATCTCACCTAGGGGCAGCCCAGCAGAGTATCCATCCATCCCAGGGATGTCCAGGGGTGGGGACCGTGGCCGCTGCTGCTCTTGCTCCTGTGGCCTTAGATATTGGAAAATAGGGGGCTGGAGTGGTGGCTGACCTCAGCAGTTACGGTGCTTACCTGGCATGTGCAGGGACACAGGTGAACCCATTGCCACATGCAGTGAGGTGTTGGAGCAACGAAGGCCATACGAGGAACTGAATGGAATTGATTATCTCTTTCTCTCTCATTGTCCCCTTCTGTCTTTTAAAGCAAAAAGAGATTGGAAAATAGGAATGTTTACAGCAAATTGTAATTTAAAGGAAAGTATTATTATAGAGACGCATAACATGATAAATCAGAACTAAGTGTTAAATAAGATATTGGCATATAGTTTGGAATCAGAATCCCTAATTTCTAAAAATAGAAGGTCCCCATCATTGCAGATTTTTTTTTTTAAGAGACAGGGACAGTGAGAGAGAGAGAATCAATTTTATTTAGTTTTTTTTTTCATGTAGCCTTCGTTGCTCCAACACTTAGTTGTGTATATGGTTCTGAGATTCGAACTCCAGTCCTCATGCATGCCAGGCAAGCACTGCAACCACTGAGCCACTTCTCCAGCCCCCATTGCAGATTTTTTAAAAAGGAGTATTTTTTTATGGAAATTTCATTAAGAAAAGAAAAATACTAGAGGCCCATGCCTAATAAATTTGACTTGCTAGGAATAATTCTAAAGAGTGATCTGTAGATTGTTAAATTTAGTATATTTCAAATATCAATGAGTGTCTTTCATGATAATAGAGAAAATGGCCCTCTAATACGTGCATTGGAGAATGGTGTGCAGGTAAGGAGGTTTATTTGTATGCTACAATGTAGTTAGGTAGTATCAACAACAGAGATGCTGGGCTTCTCTGAAGCATGTGAGGATGAAGATGGACATGTCCCTTACCTGACTCTCCAAGGATGGGACTTGGACACAGAGGGCAATAGTGACCTTGCAGAAGAGCTTTGGCCTCATGGTATAAGACTACAGTAGAGATTTTGATGGCTTCACTCTCAGGTTCTGAGCCCAATACAGAGTGAAAGAAGAAAATCTATTCACATCCCAAAGGGGTCTGGGATTCCCACAATGTAAGCAGGATCCCTGGCTCTCTGCCTAATTGGTTCCTGGATAATTCATAGGTTCTCAGTCATTGGAAGGCAATGAAAACACACACACACACTCACAAAATACACTCCTACCTGCTTTCAGTACCATGTTATTTTGGAGTTCCATTCCTGAAAACTTATTCCATACTGTTTAAAAAATACCTAAATGGATCATGAAGATCAAACACAGCAAAGCCATATTGTAACTCCTGGAGGTGGGTTACCCACATGGACGAGAACAACTGCAGCATCTCAGAGAAGCGGAGACGCAGTGAAGTGACCTGATGAGCCTGCTTTCTTTTGGCAATCTGTCACTTGCATAGTGCGCTCTGAGTTCAGACTAAGGTACAGGCACCTGCTCAGTCAACTGCATGCATTCTTTCACTAGCAGGACCAGGGTTGGGCCATTTCAAAGATGGCTCTCTAAGTGTATTTTGTGGTTGATGTCCCTAACCTTAATGATCTGTGGGGAAGCCTTTTTCTGAAGAGATCGTAGCCCACTTTTCAGATCTCCTAACTGATACCATGCACATCAATTTTCTTTATGAACCAAATGTTTACTATTCAGAAAATTTCTTCTCTGCTTCATAGTGCTCACTCATCAGGGGTTGAGGAAGGCTGGCTCCTTCTCCAGGCCTGCCCACTGCCAGAAATGACATCTTTGTAAATAAGTCTGCTACCATGGGAATTAGCTCTTCTTAACGCTTTCCTGTAATGGCCTAACTGAACCATACAAACAGAAAACATTTTGGTAATTAATATAGAGGCCTTATTTCCTGTGACATTAAGCATGCAGAACACATGTTCTGCCATTAGTGGCTTGTACAGAGCAGAAAATGACATTATTGCCATCCACAGAGCCACATTATATTTAACTTTCCTTGTCCATCAAGTTCAGAATATGTAAATTTCAAAACCAGGGCAGTCCACTTTTTAAAAACTCTTAATTGACACACAAAATGAACACCCCCTAAAATCACCACCCAACCTACAGACCATGACCCATACCTTTGACTTCTTAACACATTTTTTTCTGCTGAAATAGTTAGTTGAATCATTGTATGGAGATCACTAAGCATATGTATATTTCATATCCATATACATTTTGCAAACATATTATCTATGTAATCGAAGAGCCTTCATAAATCTATAAGCACAGGGAGGACTGGGGTGTGGGGATGTGATTAAAATAAAGTGCGTGTGCCTGGCTCCCTGGAGAAGCTGGTTATATTTGGCTCAGCTGGCGTCTGGGAGTTGGGTTGGAGAGGCTGGGATCTCTGCTAATCCCTCTCGAGGTCTGGTGAAGTGGAGTAGAGTAGAAAAGAGGCCCGGTGGATGTGAGTCTAATGTTTAGCATAATGGAGAGATAAAGGAGCCATGTAATCAGATAAGGGCTGGCGATAAGGTGGGGGCCGGGAAGAATTTATGGGAGATATAAAAGTTCTAGTCTCCATTCCTGGAAAAGAAAAAAAGGATAGGAGAGGGGCAGAGGGCCAGCTCACAGATGGTGGAGGGAAGGCCTGTCCCCCACAGGTGTGCCTGCCTGCAGTGTGCCATCAAACCTGGTCTTTCTGACACTGCCTTCTGCAAAGTGCTGGAAACCCGTTCGCATGTTCTCCTGCTATCCCTGCCCCTCTACTCTGACAGCTGAGAAGGCCGGGCCGTCTGTAAACCCACTCAGTGGCCAGGGGCTGGGCTTTAAAGGACCTGTTTTCCGCAATCAAAGCCAGGCTTTCAGCAAAAATAAGGATGGCTGCAATGTATCAGACTTCTCTGGCTCGGGCACTTGACCTTTATCACTGCTTCTAACCAGCAGGGTAGATCCTGTCTTCATTTTGCAAAGGAAGAAGCTGAAGCTCAAAAAGCAATTTCTTCAGCTCTTGAGGAGGCGGGGCTCCGCTGACCTGTCTGCTTCCTTTGTTTATTTCTGTAACTTGGCCTTCTTCAAATTTGGAGAAAACTTACAACATAAATGCTGATCTTCTATAAATTTTATTTGAGGCTGCTGGTCTAGCTTTGAAATGGTCCTTTCTTTGTCCTCGTATCCTGCTGTAGGATATCAGTTACTGGCCTCTTTTCCATATTGAGTGACCATACCACAAAGAAGCCAACATGTGGGGAACATAAAGCTTTTCCTTAAATGGAAAATCTCTAATCCCGTCAGCTCTACTCATAAACCAGCCGAAGAATCTGCTGTTGTTTGAGTGGTAGTCAAACACCCCTGGTAGTGACACTGGTTGTTTGGGCTGTTCCGGTCAAGATCAGACCTGGCTCCATTGCCTGGTGTTGGGCCCACATCTGGAGCCTCCTCAAGAGCTTGCCAATTTCAGCAGCACTTTTTTGTTGGTGGTGTTATTTTTGACGGTGGTGGCGTGTTCTGAAAGCATGTTTCTAAGGCATCCCAGTGGCATTTTCCTTGCACGGATTTAAAAAACGAATCTGTCCTTGCCCTTCCGCCCCATCCTCCCCAAACTCCTGTACTGTTTTAAACAGATGTTGTTTAATTCTTTCCAGAAAGAGGGGAGGGAAGGTGGGCAGGGAGTTCTCCTCTTGGTAGCACAGCTCATTGTCCCTGCTCTGGGGGAGGTGGAGTGAGGTGCTGCGGGGAAAGGGGCGGTTGGCGAGCCGCCATGCAGCTGGACCGTCCAGACGGCCCTCTCAGCTCTCAGGCAGCGCTTCACCCCTGCCTTGTTTGAAATAGCCCGATGTCGCCGTTAATGCTGGTTGTTGGCCGAGGAGAGTGAGGGGGCTCCTTCCCTCCTGCCCCCAACTCCTGCCTCCCACCCCATCACAGAGGTCTGCTCTGGGGAAGGCACTTGCTAGGAGGAGTCGCTGCAGGAAGGAGGGTGCCTCAGCACAAGCAAAGGCCACAGTTAGCAGCCCTTGTGGTCTGGAAGCAGAAGGGTGGGGTGTTTTCTAAAAGCTCTCATAAATGTGTTATTTCAGGAAATAAGTTTATGGGACCAACAAAAGTAATGCAGACCTCTCCTTTCTCATGTCCGCCTAATCCCCGCAAAGGGAGAAAAGCACACAACTGCAACACGGAAAAATAAACCATCATTTGACAAGAGGTGCGTGGAGTTTCAGTTCTTCATGTTGGCCACTTCCCGAGATGACCCGATAGTGCACTTATCAAAGATTTGAGAAAGCTGTGCTGTACACTGGAGAATTACAGAGTCAAGGAATCCTTAATTTTTCTGGAATTAATGGGGCACAGGGGAAAAAATGAACATTCTCCAAAATGTCTCCTGTGCAGCTAATCTGAACACATTATCAGATGTTCTTACCTCTTGGGTCTCCAGGTATGTGTGTTAACTCCCGAGGTGCATGGATTGGTGATAGATGTGCATGTGCAACTTGTGATTCGTATTCCATTTACCTCCTAATGAAAAGAACTCTTCATTGTTATTCTAATTAAACTGTTGATAAGCAAATGAGAATTGGACATTTTATATTTTATAAGGATTCTCTTAAAACCTGTTCATATTGTGTGTGTTACTCCATTCCATAGTCTATTAACATATCAGATTCTACTCTAAACTCTTGGGATATTACAGTGAACATAAAGGAAAAAGTTCTTGCTCTTAGGGAGTTCACATCTTAACTGGGCAAACAGATACAGGGCAAGCAGGGCGGGAAGACTTAAGAGGGGTGGAGGGTACCACTTTATGTAGAATGGACAGGGAAGTTGTCTCTGATGAAGTGACTTCTGGCAGAGAACTGAATGAAGTGGGGAAGTGTGCCTTGCTCAGCGGGAAGAAGTGAGGAGGACTGTGTTTTGGTTTGGTTTGGTTTTTTTGCAGTACTAGGGATTGAACCCGGGGCGTGCTGCCACTGAGCTAATCCCCAGCCCTCTTTATTTTTTATTTTGAGACTGAGTCTCGCTGAGTTACCCAGGCTCACAGGTGTGTGCCACTGTGCCCAGCAGGAATGAGGTTTTAAGTAGAAGGGGTAAATGGGAAGTGCAAAGTCCCTGAGGAGGAGTACGGCCAGTGGGACTGATCTGGAACAAGCAAGGAGCGTAGTTGGGTCAGATTTTGGGCTTTTACTCAATATGATATAGGAAGCTGCTGGAGGATTTGAGTAGTGTCATAATCTAACCTGTTCTCTGGGAAAGTCAGACACATGTGGAAGTAAGGATGCCAATTTAGAAGCAATTGCAATAATCGCAGGGGGAAAAGATGCCAGGTATGTTAGAGGCAGGGTCAGTGGAGGTGGTGGTAAAAAAAACATAGCTTCTGGACATATTTGAAGGCAGACAGAAGGGTAGGAAGGTGAGAATGAAGAGTTCTACCTAGCATACTGATTGTGATGTCTGTGAGACACCCAAGCAGAGAACTCATAACTCACATAAGAGAATTCACTCCCAAAGAGGCCTGGATAGAAGCATGAATGTGTACTGTTAGCACAGAGCAGGTGTTTGATTGAAGGAGTTGGTGCAGCCTGGATTAGGGATGGTTTAGGTACAGTTGCAGGAAAGGAGGAGGCACAGGGTAGGCATGATAGTGGGTCCAAATGCGGGGTCTCTTCTAACTAAATTTAGCTTCTCAGAGACAAGCAAGCTCATCAGTCCTCTGAGAGCAAGGAAGAGGAGGCTGTGTGAAATGGTTTTCTTGAAGACAGAGTAGACAGCAATAGCAGGATGCCAGGTACCTCAGGATCCACTTGAGATGAATGCACATGACTTTAAAACAAGGCCGGTGAGTGTAGTAGTAGTTTTTCCCCCTCACCATGTTCAGCTACTTGGATTGGATCATGGAGTAGGTAGATGGTAGGATTTAACCAGGTTGGGTTGTGTCAGGAAAGAGAGGGCAGAGATGTTAAGATTGTGTGCTAAAGGGCTGAAGCGGTGGCTCAGCGGTTACAGTGTTTGCCTGGCATGCACAAGGATCCAGGTTCAAACCACAGCACCACATACACAACTAAGTGTTGGAGCAATGAAAACCAGGTGAAAAGCTAAATAAAGTTTATTCTCTCTTTCTCTCTGTCTTTCTATTAAAAAGAAAAGAAAAAAAATCTGGGCCCCAAACAGTGGGGTAACAGGGCTTTTTAAGGGGGAACAAAAAAAAAAAAAGATCATATGTTAAGGAATGTTACGATAGATCATGGAACTAAAGTGAGGATGCGAGGAGTGTGGAGAGCAGGGTAAAGTCCTTTACTCCTGGTAAAGTCAGCCAGGAGTCTGAAGGAATTGAAGAGTAGGGAGGTGATTGTTGGGAAATGGGGTGCTTAAAATTAAGGCATTGAGGTGGTACAGATATTGGTAATAAAGTTGCTCCAAGCTTGCTTTACTGTGGTTGGTTAAAGGACTGAGGCATTGAAGAGAGATCCCGGAAGCTAAGATGCCAAGGATTGGGTGTGTGCTCAGAATCAATAATGAAATGACCTAGGATCATGGCAGAGTCATGGTAGGGAAGTGGAAGGACAGTGCCAGCTTCTTCAAGGGATGAGAGCCGTAGAAGATTGAAGAAGAGCATGGTCAGGTATATGAGCTTCAGAGGAACTGGAGGGAGGGCGAATAGTCTGCAGCCATGCTAAGTCTCTACCCCACGTCTGGCTTGGTGGAACCATGGTAGAGAGAGCAGCCCTATGAGAATGGGCCATAGAAGCACCTTTCACTTCATTTAGATTTCTAAAGGGAAAGGAATGTTCCTGAAGTACCTAGAGTTGATGGAGACAATTCAGATTCATAGGGACGCAAAGTACAAATGGTGGTTGCCAGGGGCTAGGTATGGAGGGAAGAGAGTGGAGAGTGAGTGCTTAATGGGTACAGAGTTTGGGCTGTGGATAATGAAAACGCTCTGGAGATAAATTGTGGTGATGCAAATGTACTTAATGCACCGAACTCCACACTGAAAATGGTACATTTTGCACGTTAGGTACATTTTACCTCAATTTTTTTAAAAAATCAAAGGAATAGTCGGAGGAGATGAAGAAGTTGGGAGATTTGGACCTTCGGGCCTGTGGACTCTGTGGGAGGCAGTTGGGTCACAGTGGAGGCTGTGCAATGGGGGCTCGTGGAAAATCTGACTGACTTTCTCTTTCGGGTGAATAAGTGAGCAGGGATTTGCAGCAGAGGGATTCTGTCTCTGACAGATTGTGGGGACCAGGCTTCTCCTGGGTTAGGACAGCCTTCTCTGGGGCCCGAGGAACCAGAGGATTCTCTGTTACTCTGCATCTATCTGTTTCCTTCAAATCTAGCATAGCACCTGACATACATGAGTCCATGTTTGAGTGAGTAAAAAATGAATTCTATCCAAAGAAAGAAAACACCAAGTGAGAATTTACTGACCTTGCTGAAAATCCAAATGAATTTCCCCCAAAAGTATAAGGAATGAAAAGAAACAGGAGGTGGTCTTTTTCGTTTGTTTGTTTGTTTTAAAGAAAGAGGGGACAGTGAGAGACAGAGAAGCAATTTTTATTTAGTTTTTCATGGGACTTCCATTCCTTGGACACATGGTGCTGGGGTTCGAACTCATGTACTCCCACATGCCAGGCAAGCGCCGTAACCACCAAGCCTCCGCTCCAGCCCCTGGAGCTGGTCTCTTAAGGAGAAAGGATTGTTGGCAAATGTGCGTAACAACTTACTGCAAAAATCGAAGTTCTAGAATGGAAAAAAAATAAAACCATAAATAGGAACCTACAAATGTATAAAGAGTTACTTTGAATTAAAATATTACCCCACCTATATAAATTATTACACAGAGACTTTGTGATTTGGAAATGGATTATCTTATTCTTACACTAAATAAGAAAATTAACAGCTTTATAAAGTGTTAATAAGACTTGCCTTTCACTATAAACTAAGTTTACAGTGAATACTCTCTTAATGCCCTCTTAAGTTAATAAGTTTGCCCTTCCAACTTATAGATATAAATTATACAGATCAACTCTATATTTTATTTTTAATACTTACAACCCAGAGTTCTACTGGAGAACATGATGCCTGCATACTTCTTCAGAGACTCACAAATAGTTTTTAATTACTCTTTTTAAAAGTATTTCTATATTGAGTTTATATGTTTTGTTTCTTCCCTGAAAGATCTTGAGATGGGCTGCCCCTCAATATTGTTTCCAGGCATAGATTTTCTGCTGAGTCCAGAGATCTGCTGGCTGGTGGTCGTCTTGCATTGTGAAGCTTGTTCTGCAGCTACCAGACCATTGTCATGCCCCATTCTTCTTGTTGTCGTTTTAGTGACAGCTATATTGTGCGTGTCAAGGCTGTGGTTATGACCAGAGATGACTCCAGCGGGGGATGGTTCCCACAGGAAGGAGGCGGGATCAGTCGCGTCGGGGTCTGTAAGGTCATGCACCCCGAAGGCAATGGACGAAGCGGCTTTCTCATCCATGGTGAACGACAGAAAGACAAACTGGTAATGGCAGACATACAACTCATGGGTTAAAATAGCAGTGACTGGTTTATTTATGTTAAGTCATAGCCCTTAGGTATGTTTGATTTTTTTTTTTCCCTTCTGACTTTAAACTCTTGCAAAAACTTCAAAAGTTAGAATTCTGGAGCTAGTGTCAAATTTTAAAACATAGCCCTCCCTTTCCAGTGAAGTCTCTTGACCACACACCATGTAACTTGGATGCTTAGAAGTATATTTGGCTGTCTTATTTGCATCTTTGATTAATCAAGGTGTCTTTTCTTTCTGTCCTTGTAACAAGGTATTCAAAACAAAAGTGTATTCTTTTCAATTGCAAGTTACATAATAAAACTGAGCCTTGAAGCCAGAGTGTTGAAAACGGAGGGTCTATTCACAGAGCTCACCACTGACATTTGGAAGGTGGAAGTTACTCCTTGCAAAGGCAGAGTGTCATATGACATTTGGCTCCTTCTAAATAAGTGTTTATCTAAAAGATAACTTAGCCTTTATTTTGTAAGTAATGAGTGAAGCTTGTTTGGAAAAAGAAAGTAACAGAAAAGTAGTGGTATCACACTTCTATAAATAATTATGCATGCTTATAAATAAATACTTGGGAGAGGGATCATTACCTCCTGAGAGTGGAGGATTGTAACATAGTCTCGTGAAGGAGCTGGGTTGTCCAGGTCTGTGTTATGACAGAATCTCCAGCAGGAAGGAAAATAGAGTGTCCAAGTCTATTTTAAGTTAATGGCCCTAAACATGGAAGACTACTCCTATCTGTCTCTGATCATGGTGTGTATATTCAGAAACCAACAGATGATTCAAAATGGGCAGGATTGTACAGGATCTCATAGAGAATGCAGACGGCGCAAGACTATGTCAGTGTTACATTCAAGACCTTTTATAGCAGCATCTGTTGAGTTTCATATGTTAAGTGTACAAATTTAATCTTCTTTTGCAACCACTTCTTATAGTTCAAAAAAGTTACAAAGTAGAAAAATCAATGTATAAATGTTACATACGAATTAACGGAAATGCCATTTTCATACTTGATTCATTTCTGAAAATTGAAAGGGAGAATACAGTTAATTTTAAGAAATACCCACTTAGGCCAGGTGTGGGCACAGTGGCACGTGCCTATAATCCCAGCTGCTTGGGAGGCTGAATCAGGAGGATCACAAGTTCAAGCCAAGTTCAGCCACTTAGTGAGACTATATCTCAGAATAAAAAATAAAATAAAAGCTAGGGTTGTAGCTCAGTGATTAAGCACTCTTGGGTTCAATCTTGGGTACCTGGGGGAAGAAGAGAAAAGAAGAAAAAAAAGGAAGTATCTACTTAGGAAATTCCCTACATAATAATCAGTTGATGAAAGCATTCTTGTCTTTTTTTCTTTTCTTTTTTTCTTTTAAGAGTGAGAGGGGAGAGAGAAAGAAAGGATCAATTTTATTATTTATTTTTTCATGTGGCCTTTGCTTCTCCAACACTTTAGTTGTGTATGTGGTGCTGGGGTTCAAACTTGGGTCCTTGCGCATGCCAGGCAAGCATTCCAGCCACTGAGCCACTGCTCCAGTCTCTATGAAAACATTCTAATTTATGAGATTTTGGGGGAAATGAAATGTAATCACACGACCAACAAAAAGCAAAATAACCTTCATTTATCTAGCATTTACCGTGCTAAATACTATGTTAACCCTTTGGTTAGGTTGTACCGTTGTATGTTTACAACAGCCGATATAATTAAAATTGAAGATATTAGGATTCAGAATGATTGCACATTCTTGGTGACCCATTTTAGGGACCACAAACCAGCAATTGACACCCCATCATGATGACCCCAAGACCAAGCCAGAGTCACAGATGTATAAACCACCTTTAGCCCTTTGATATAGCTTACTTTATTTATCAAACACTAATCATAGTTTGTAATCAGTTATACATCTCATTTATTTTGCCCAAGCATTCTTATAATAAATTTTCTGAGCCAGGTGCAATGGTGCACACTTAATCCCAGTGATTTTAGAAGACAAGAGGATCTCAAGTTCAAGGCAAACTTGGGCAACTTAGACTGTCACTCAAAATAAAAATAAAATCTTTTTTTAAAAAAAGGACTGGGGGGAAAAAGGACTGGGAATGTAGCACAGAGGTCAAATTCTCCTGAGTTCAGTTCCCAGTACCACAAAAAAGGTGGGGGGTCAGGGGTTGGGGCTGAGGAAGGATATAGCTCAGTGGTAGAGCACATTTGCCTAGCACGCACAAGTCCCTTGGTTTGTTTTCTAGCACCACCACCCAAAAAAAGAAAAAAGAAAGAAATTAATTTTCCATGTTGCTGATATCAATTTTCATGATTTTTAATATGTGTACAGAGGGCTGCTGCTAGCATATGAGAATTTCCTTTAACAGTGAAGGTCGTGTATTTTAAATACTGTTATTGATAGAATAACAGTGATACCCTATGGTACTTAAAGAGCTCAAATGGTTCTCTCTTTGTTAAGCAGCTGTAACTGAATTATCTGTTAATGGCCTTTGCATACTTTCCTGTTGGAGTCTTATTTTTGTCCTTGATACATATGCTCTCTTGTATAATAAAAATGTTAATCTTTATCTGCCGTACTTACTACAAGCACATTTTTATAATCTGTTGCTTGGTTTATTTTCTGCAAAATTTTGATAGAAAAAATTTTTCACTCTCCCTCCCCCTTTATTTTTAGTTACTCTGTGTTAATAAATTATCTTATGTGCCTGGAGCTCTTGCTTAGTATGCACAAGGCCCTGGGTTCAATTCCCAGCACCAGGAAAACAAAACAAAACATAATAAGACTACTTGTGTGAAGGGTTATATATGTTTAGGGCTATTTTTTCATGGTATTTCTATGGCCTGTCATCGAATGTTTCAACCTAAATGGCCATTTAGGTTGTACAGTCCAGCCCCTTAATTTTACAAATACATTTATGAACGTGCATCTTCCAGTGACTTGTACATAATGATTACAAATTTTTATTATTTTGATCAAGGCCCTTGATATGCATAGCAACATTGCAAAGGGAGCCGATGTTGTTATCGCCACACTGTAGTGGAGAACTCTGCTCCCTGATGTGATGTGGGCCCCTTCCTTGGTCTATGGCATGCTTTCAGTGGCTGAGCCAACACTGGACCCATTTCTTTGTCGAAGCCTAGCAGGGCGGTTCCAGGGCTCTCTCCCTGCTTGGACTTGTGGATCAGTTCTGAAAGTATGCCTCATTCCTCTGTGTCTTGTTTCTCCATCCCAACTCTTTACAGTGCATGAATCCAGTTCTAGGCTCCTACCGTCCCCCTTTCCAGCCCTCCCCTTGCCCATTTCACACTCAGGGAAATTCCAGATTGCTGTCCCCACAAGACACACACCCCACTTCAGAGATAGCATGACTCTGCCCTTGGCCTCCTTCACTTCGGCAAAGCAGTGCTTCTGCCCATTGGTGGGTGTACACACGCAGGGACATCTGCGCCAAGACTGGACTGGCCAGGAGAGGGAAGTGGTCATTGCTCGGATACAGATGATGGACAGCATCAGCATTCCCAGCACCGCAGCCAGGGCATGAACTGCTTTCTGATGGAAACAGTGTTGTGGATAGTTGTTCCAGTTAGTGCAGTTCAGGATTTCAGTGTGTTGTGGAGGGTTTTATTGTTGTTGCTTTTAGTTACAGATAAAGGCTTGGAGTTTAATTCTCATTATTTCTGTGGGAAAACAGAAGTGTTCCAGACACCCATTCACAAATAGCCATTCAAGAGTGTGTGTGTGTGTGTGTGTGTGTGTGTGTGTGTGTGTGTGTGTTTTAAAGGGACAGTGAGAGAATGAGAATCAATTTTATTTAGTTTTTCATGTGGCTTTCATTGCTCCAACTCTTCATTTTGTATGTGGTGCCAGGGTTTGAACCCACGTCCTCGAGCATGCCAGGCAAAGGCTGTAACTGCCAAGCCACTGCTCCAGCCCATTATTTAGATAATTTTTATACACTGGGTACAATCAAGTTTTCCAGAGAGATTCTGTGTAAGTTAGAACTTTTGAGTTGAATATTACTGCAGATGAATTAGAGGAGCTTACTCCTGTAACAAATCCTTTGAGAAACCACCTTATGGAGACAGACCACAAAATCTAGAGTTGTGGCTTCCAGTGGCTGCCAATGTACAAATCAGTGAGCATTAGCACATAATGTTTTGTGGGAGTTTTAGCCAGCAAAGCTCTTTAAAAGGCTATTTGGCAGGATTTTATTTATTTATACCTACATACTGGAGATTGTACGCGAGTCCTTTTCCACTGAGTTACACTCCCAGGCCTTTTTATTTTTTATTCTGAAACAAGGACTCTAAATTGCTCAACCTCCTGAAGTCTGGGATTTCAGGTGTGTACCACTGTGCCTGTCCAGGATTTTAATTTTAAATGTGTATATAACTTTTTACCTAGAAGTTCAGATCTAAAACATTTTCCTATAGAAATAGATTTATCCAATAAGATATGGGGATAGTAATAATTCTTAAATTTGCTGATCTCAGGGCTGGAGCAGTGGCTCAGCAGTTACAGTGCATGCACTGCATACGTGAGCATGCAAGTTCAAACCCCAGCACCAGCACCACGTACACAATGAAGTCTCAGAGCAACGAAGGCCACATGAAAAACTAAATAAATTTTATTTTCTCTTTTCCTCTCTCTCTCTCTCTCTCTCTTACGGTCCCTGTCTCTTTAAAAAAAAAAATGCTGGTCTCAGAATTCCTGTATACTTTTATGACTTATAGAAGGTTGAAGCTCTGTGGTTACAGCACTTGCCTGGCATGTTCGAGTACACGAGTTCAAGCCCCAGCACCATGTACACAATGAAGTCTTGGAGCAGCAAAAGCCTAATGAAAAACTAAATAAAATTGATTCTCATTCCTCCCTCTCTCTCTCTCTCTCTCTCTCTCTCTTTCTCACTGTCCTCTCTTTAAAAGAAAAAAAAAAAAGATATATGGAGATCCCCAAAGAGCTGACTGTTTTGGCCAGTTATAGCTATTGTTAGTATTTACCAAATTAGAAAAACTGAAAAAATTTAAACTCTTAAATACATTTTAATATAAATTACTTTTTCGGACAAGTAATATAACTGTTTTGCATAACAAGTAATTCATGAGAATACCTTTGCTTTACATTTTTGGAAATATTTTTAATATCTGGCTGAAGAGAAAAGAGCTGGGTTCTGATATCTTCTGCTTTTAATCTGTTATATAATATGTCATTTTGGTTAAAGTATGTGAAGATATATGTTGGAAAATGGAGTAGTTTTAATGGCCCTTTTACATGTTCTTATTGGATACTACATCGAAACGGAACCAGAGAGAGACATGAGAGAGGAAAGAGAGGATCAACTTTGTTTTTTCATCTGTCCTTTGTTTCTCTGACACTTAGTTATGTACTTGCTGCTGGAGTTTGAACTGGGGTCCTTGACACATGCCAAGCAAAGACGCCAAACACTGAGCCACTGAGCCAGCCCCCAGTACTAGTTTCTTAAATGAGGAATCTGGAACCATTGACATGAACTTTTTCATGTTCTCATACTAAAATCCATTGGTTTATCTTTCCCTCTTTGTGTGTGTGTGTTTGTGTTTGTTTACTTGCTAATTATTTATGCACTCTTTTTTTTTTATTTTTTTAAGAGAGGAACAGTGAAGGAGAGAGAGAACCAATTTCATTTAGTTTTTCGTGTGGCTTTCGTTGTTCCAACACTTTGTTGTGTATGTGGTGCTGGGGTTTGAACTCGCATCCTCGCACATGCCAGGCAAGCGTCGTAACCGTAACCGCTGAGTGGTGGCTCAGCTCTTTTTTGTTTGTTTGCTTGTTTTTTTGTCAGGAATTAAACCCAGGGTCACTGAACCACTGAGTCACATCCCCAGCCCATTTGTTTTTTATTTTGGTTTTGAGACAGGGTTTTATGAAGTTTATGGAGGCTGACCTCGAACTTGTGATCTCCAGCCTCAGCCTCCCAAGTCACTGAGATTACAGGGATGTGCCACTGCACCTGGCTTACCTTTCCCTTTGAGTAGATTTTTTTTTTTTAACTCAAACCTGATTTGGTAATATGACGCATTGCTCATCTGGAAAATAATGGTTTACTAGGTTAAGCAGATTTTCCAAATGTTGACATATTTTATCCTATAATATCAAAAAATTACATTTCTTAATATCACCAACGATGTTTATTAGAACAGCATTTAGGTATTAGGAAGCTGTCCAAAATTCTTATTTTTCACTTGGAAATTCATATTTTATTATTGGCAACATATACCTCCAGTTGTTTTCCTTGAAGTGACAAGCTCACTTTGTTCATTTTCAAGAAAATGTCTGCCAGGTCCCCAAGTATGATTAACCATGGTGGTTCTGTCATTCTCTGAATAAAAATGGAGATCCAAGAAATAAGTAGTTAGTTCAGCTCACCACCAAAAACATCACCTGAGACAATCATCCATTCATAAGAGCAGAAGAGAAAAGGCAATTATAAATACTCTCTTCTTCCAGCTTTGCATTTATGCAAAGCCGGTTTTCTTCATATTAAACCACAGCAGCATATTATAGCAGGTGGAATGCAAAAGCCCATATGAGAGTCAGATGTGTAGACTTCCATTTCACTAAAATAAAGAATGTGTACCTATGGTCAAGATATAACAAATGACATTTGCTGCTTCATTAAGGACATTCCTAAGCAAACTGGCATTTCTTACTTAGACCACGCAATGATGAAGAATCTGATGGCTTTGGCACATCAGGTGCTACCACGCTGCCTTGATTCATGCAGCTGCCCAGCAGTGATAACCACTGTTCCTTTTTCACCCCGAGCAGAAATGTCAACAAAGTGCAAAAGGCAAAAATGTCTTATTATGATAATAAAGATATTTTTCCCATCTTAGAAAGGGTGTGCAGATGCAGAGAAGCTCCCCAGGACTCACAGGCCAAACTTTGAGAACTTTTCTATATAAGGATGTGGATTGCAGTGTTGTCTATAAAAGTGACGAATATCCATTAATATGGATAATGGCTGAATAAACTTCATAGGTCCATACTAAGGAATATCACACAGCCCTTGAACAGAACTGTGGTTACCTTCCTGTATCTCTAAGACCTGTTGTTGTTTTTATTGTTTTTTGGTGCTGGGCATTGAACTCACTGCCTCACACATACTACTAATGATAAGCACATGCTCTACCACTGAGCTATAGCCCCAGGCCCTCAACTTTCATGGAAAATAAAAGGCAGGTTGGGGAACAATTTATACTTGTGGCTACATTTAAACACACAAATTGCTGTGTATATCTAAAGACAGCAAGGGAACTAGGTGTCGCCCACCATAATGACAATTGGTGACACTGGAAATGGAGAAGCACTGAGGGTAACGCAGGAGAAAAGCAGACATGAGCATCCTATGTTCATCTAAACCACTTTTAACTCTACCAATGTCTGATTCTTGTGTATATTTTTTGTAAAGCCTCCAACAAGAATATAATCGCTTTTTTTCCTCCCATGCCTGTCATTTTAAACGATATTTATTAAAAAGCCTTTCTCAGATTTTATGTTAATGCCTAATTGTGTGTGTACCAAAACTTTGCCAAAGTGTTTATATCTATTATAAAGATGAAAGTGTTTGGGGGCTGGAGCGGTGGCTCAGCATTTACAGCGCTTTTCTGGAATGCATGAGTATGTGGGTTCGAACCCCAGCACCAAGTACACAACAAAGTGTCAGAGCAACGAAAGCCACATGGAAAACTAAATAAAATCAATTCTTTCTCTTTCTCACTATCCCTCTCTTTAAAAAAAAAAAAAAAAAGAAAGTCTGAACTTTGCATTTTTGCTATTAAACTTAGATACATAATGATGTTAATTTGCTTAAGAAGACATGGTGAGATGGTATCTAATTTCTCATTCACACCTCATTTAAGAGGACAAACTTCTTTTACTTAAATTTCTAAGAAATAGACCCTTGGGATAATTTTAAAGTTGGACAGTGTCAAGCAAAGACTAATTTTTCACCCTAAAAATATGGAAAAGCAGTCTGTTTTTATAAATAGCTTATTTTTAGACTTTCAATTGAGACTATTAAATTCTAAAATAGATAGCATTTGTTAGTTAAAGCCTTGGTCATTTGGATTTCCCCAATTTGGAATGGGGCTGGGCTGACATTTAGTCATTGTACTATTATTAGGGGGAAATGGCTATAATACGCAGTTTAATCATAAATAGGATCGTGTGAGCTGACTGTTGTCCTCTTTCAATGCAATGTCGTAAAATTAACTGCCTTGTGACTGCTATGAAATATACCAATTTGAATATTTTATTTACTAATCTTGGGAAAGTTTTAGGCAGTATTTCTTTCTCCTCTGATGTATTCTTAAAATGTGTACTCACTTGAAGATATTATTTAGTTAAATTTCTACTAATTTGAACAGGCTTCATTTAGTCTAAATTAATAAGATGACATTGTGTTAATTGAGGGCCTTTGCCAGAACAAGATCAAGGCTATTAATATTAAATCTCAGCAAAATCTTATGAGGCTGATAGTGAAGCTGTAGGAATAAATATTGTAAACAGTTTGGGTTTTTTATGAGTGAAGGATGAAGTTCATGGTCACATGATTGCCGTGCTTCTTGTGTTCTATAGTATTAAACAAATACTGCTATCTTCATAGCACTGTGCTAGACACAGGGTGTTATATATAATACCTCTTGACATCTAGTTAGAGGAACAAGATCAGTGCACATGAAGCTGTTAGGGTAATGTGAAATCGAGTACTAAATGCAGAAGGCGACAAGGAGGAGGACTGAGTTAAAGAGGACAGCCCCAGCCAATGATGGACACGCAGTGAGGAATGTGTGTGGCCCTGAGAAGTTTCTCATTTATTCAGAGTTTTCAGAGCATGTTTTTATCTCATTGATAATACTGGTTATTTCCATCTTAGAGATAAAAAAGATCAATCAAGGTGCTGGAGCGGTGGCTCAGCAGTTTCTGCGCTTGCCTGGCAGGCATGAGGACCTGGGTTCAAACCCCAGCACCATGTACACAACTAAGTGTTGGAGCAACTAAGGCCATGTGAAAAACTAAATAAAGTTGTTTCTCTCTTTCTCTGTCTCTCTCACTGTCCCTCTTTCTTTAAAAAAAAAAAAAAAAGATTAATCAAGGGGCTGGAGCAGTGGCTTAGTGGTTAGAGCGCTTGTGGCCTTACAAGTATGAGGACAGGGTTCAAACCCCAGCACCACCACATACACAACTAGGTGTCAGAGAAACAAAGGCCAGATGAAAAAATTAAAAATGATTCTCTATCTCACTCTCTCCCTCTCTCTTAAAAAAAGAAAAATCAAGGTTATAGCTCAGCAAAAGCCAGTTCTAAAACTAGGTTATTAGAAACATGTAGATTGTGCTACTGGTCCAGATGTAAAATTAACAGATGAGGGTGGTAGCAACTGAGATGGGGTTGATATAAAAGATATTGGAGGACAAGTGTGATAGACTTCGTGATCAAGCATACAGGGGAGAGAGAGCACAAGAGGCAAAGATGGCCAGAGAGAGTGAGAAGGATTGGCATTGCCAGATATAGGGAAGCTGGGAGGGGAGGACTAATGGCAGAATGACTAATACTCAGCTTGTTGAGTTTAAGGGTCACGGGAATCACCTGTTCAGACAGGGGAGGGAAGGTTGAGAGCCATCAGTACAAAGGCCACACATATAGCAGACCAAAGACCTGGGCCTCAGCTTGGTGCCCCATGTTGAGGACAAGGGGAAGAAGGGGTAAGATGGAGAGGAACATGGTGAAAGGATAGCCAGGGGCAGGGGCAGCAAAGATCTGGTGGACAATAGGAAGCAAAGGTTCCTCCCTGGTGGAGAGAGAGACTCACAGTGAAAGCGAGGGCTGGACAGTTTCTACCAGTTAGCACTGGCAGTGGTTCCCAATTAGACTTCTGTAACCAGACCCAATCCTGGCTGCTCCGCCCGTAACCAACCTGTGTGTTTCAATCCTTCAGGTGGTGTTGGAATGCTATGTAAGAAAAGACTTGGTCTACACCAAAGCCAACCCAACGTTTCATCACTGGAAGGTCGATAATAGGAAGTTTGGACTGACTTTTCAAAGCCCAGCTGATGCTCGAGCCTTTGACAGGGGAGTAAGGAAAGCAATTGAAGACCTTATAGAAGGTACTGAACTGGACACTGCACCCGTAGTGGGTCTATGGAAATTTGATTCCATTCCTCTGCCATCCTATATTTGTGGGAGGGTTTAGAGCCCAGTCAATGACACAACATCTTAGGAGAGAGATTAAAGTGACAGTGCAGGGAAAAGGAGATAGATGTCAGAGTAGGGAGTGCTCCTGATTGGATTTGAGATTGTGCTTGGAAGAAAGAAACAGGCGCTCACTAGGTTTCCATGTGAATGAGTTTTTGACTGATTTTTCCCTTGTCCAGATTACTGGAAAGGCTTCGGTCTGATCGGTCTTGGCCAGGATTGCCCCAGGTCTGCCCTCTGTTTTGAAATCAAAGCCTGGAGCATACAGTGGCCACTGAAAAGGAAGGGGGCCTGTTACTCCCCGGCCCTGGTTTGGTGTAGGCCATTCTCTGAGTGAGTGGTGGGTGTGGCTACAGTCCACAGGTGCAGATGGACAAATTCTGAACTTCAGAATTTAAATCCGAACATTAAAGGTGCCATGGCCAGAGCCCTGGGAAGAAATATCAAGCAATATGTGTTAATGCCAAATTCAGAACTTGGGGAATTGAATCACAAAAGGAGATATATTTCATTTGCTTAAAAAATGGAGCTGGGAGCTGGAGCAGGTGGCTCAACTGTTAAGGCGCTTGGCTAGCATGCCTGAGGATGCAGGGTTGATGAACCCCAGCACCACGCACGCAACAAAGTGTCAGCAATGAAAACCAGATGAAAAACTAAATAAAACTGATTTTCTAACTGTCCCTCTCTCTCTCTCTTTCAAAAAAAAAGAAAGAGTTGAGGGCTAAAGCAGTGGCTCAGCAGTAGAGTACTTGCCTGGCATGCACAAGGACCCAGGTTCAAATCCCATCCCCACATACATAACTGCCAGAAAAACAAAAACCAGCCAGGTACAGTGGCACATGCCCGTAATCCCATCAGTTTGGGAGGCTGAGGCAGGAGTATCACAGGTTCAAAGCCAGCTTCAGCAACTTAGTGAGACCCTGTCTCAAAATGAAACATAAAAAGGATTGGGGGTGTGACTCAGTGGTTAAGCGCCCCTGGGTTCAATGCCCACCCGGTACCAAAAAAAAAAAAAAAACCACATGAAAAAATAAAATTGATTTTCTCTCTCTCACTCTCTTAATAAATAAATAAAATGGAGCTGTTCTGAAGTTATTCACATTGTGACTTGGGAGAGAAAGTGACTTAGAAGTCATGTAACGTTACAGTCAACCGCTAAGACAGTTCTACCTAGAACATGAATCCATTAGTGAAAACCAAGACATAGCCAAAAAGATTGAAAACCAGTTTTCACATCCTCACCCTGAGGAAAGTTGCAGGTATTTTAGATATTGGTGTTAAACAAAGCTTTTCAAGGTTTGGAGAGAAAATAGCTCTCATGTTATTGATAGAAGTTATACTGTGGCCAGGCAACAGCTGGAGTGACTGAGGCAGGAGTTCAAAGCCAGCATCAGCAACTTAGCAAAACCCTGTCTCAAAATAAAAAAAGCAGGGGCAGGTGGGGGCTGGGGGTGTGACTTGTTTAAGTGCCTCTGGATTCAGTCCCCAGTACCAAAAAAAAAAAAAAGTCTGTGCTTGTATTGTGTCCATATACTTAGTCACTAAAGTTACACAAAAGATTTGATTTCCTACTTGCAGTTTCTTTCTCTGTGCACACACTACCTAGCTGTTCTCTATTAAACTAGAACTTTAAAGACTACGTCATTCCATGATGGAGTAAGCTGGGGTTTTTGACAGAAGCCTGAATTTTGACCTGGAAAAGCAAAGACAACTCTGTGAGGCTCTGGTATTGTAAGAGAAAACCTCCTTGCCCGTTGCCTGGGTATCCGCTTAGAACATGGCTCCCACAGTTGGGATTTAGAGTATCTGAATTCAGAACTGGAAGTGCGAGCATTCAAGCCATTTAGTTAGAACTTCCTCTTTGGTAGATGAAAAGACTTCCCCAAAGCGTGATCCTGTTTCCATGGTAAGATTGTGGCAGGTCTGACTTGTGGGGAGTCCCAGCCAGTGCTTTTCCCCCACGTAGCTGGGACCTCAAGGTCCCTAGAGAGGCTGGACTTACCGCATGTCCCTCAGAGAAGTGGGCGGGTTCTCCTTTCCCCTCCATTATGCTTCTCTGTGGATTTATTCTTTAGTAGCCAGTGCAGAAGTTTGAGAGATTAACTGAGAACAGCAGTACGTGAAGTTAATTTAGGGAGCATCCTAGCAAGAAGTAGTTAAAAGAGTAAATTAAGGCCTGGAGCAGCGGCTCAGCAGTTACTGCATGTGCCTGGCATGAGCAAGGACTTGAGTTCAAACCCCAGCACCACATACACAATGAAGTGTCGGAGCAACAAAAGCCACATGAAAAACTAATTGATTCTCTCTCTGTCCCTGTCCCTCTTCTTTTTTTTTTTTTTTTTTTAGAACTTTAAAAAAAATTAAGCAATCGAGTTATTGTACAATCATAAAGGCATATAAAGTAACAATATGGTATGCATATGTCTTTAAACCCGAATCACCCCCACATCACCCACACCCCAGTCTCTTGATTCTTCTATATTTTGCCCCTACAAGGGATGTAAATGCTTAGATTGTGAATTTTCCAGAATTAAATGATTGCATAAATATTATTTGGATTCTCGGGGGAGTAAAGAGCGTGCTGTATTGTTGATTGTCTGCCTAGATCCCTCCCTGTCCTCCCTCCCTCCTGTCCCTCTCTCTCAAAAAAAAAAAAAAAAAAAGGAAATTAAAAGCACTTAATTCAGCCAGGTGCAACAGCCATGCCATACCTATCTATGATCCCAGTGATTCTGGAGTCTGAGGCAGGAGGATTCCAAATTGGAGACCAGCGTTAGCGACTTAGCAAGACCCTGTCTCAAAATGGAAAAATAAAAAGGATTGGGATGTTGCTCAGTAGTAGAACACCCTAGGTTCAAACCGCAGCACCACAACACCCCCCCCACACAAAAAGGGCACTTAATTCCCAGGTAACTTTTTTCTGTTAATGATTCACAAACAAAAAGAATGGTTTTATTTTTTAAAAGTGTTTTTATTAAAGTATACTTTTTAAGTGATGGAATTTAACTGATGCTCTTTGGAAACACATTCTTGTCACATTTTTGTCTTTTTAGGCTCAACGACATCATCGTCCACTATCCATAATGAAGCTGAGCTTGGTGATGATGATGTTTTCACAGTAAGTTTCCTTTGTCCCTTTTTGTCCATGTTAGCTGATGACAGGTCCTCTGTCATTGCAAGAGAACTCTGCAATGTGGCATCTGCTGTTGCTGGGTAGATGCCATCAGAAATACCTGTCTTGTGTCAGTGTTCTGTGTGCTGGGTTCGCCCCCGTGGCTCATGCTGCCGTCTGCCACACAACACAGCAGTGCCAGCTCTCCCATATCCAAAGTTCTTTCAGGTCTTTTCTCAAATTTAAAGTGACGTCTGCTTGGTTTGCCAGAGCAGTCCTGGTGTCTGCACCCAGAGTCTCTCGTCCTGGGAAACACCTCTGTCCCAGACGAACCTGGGCAGTTGTCACCCTGCTTGGAATCTTCTGTTAACACCCTCCCTGGCATGGGCAGGAAGGGCCTTGAAGTACCCTTTCTGTTGAGTTATGCAGCATCAGACAAGAAAGGCGGGAAGCTGAGTTGAGGATCGGCAGTGCTCAGGGAGGAAAGGGCTTAGATGTTTGACACAGCTTGACTTAATGAGATGTAACTGGAGATGGTCTCAGCTTGCTTCTTCATTTAAATTCTGAGCTTCTAGAAGTTAATTAACAAGCAGTTCATTGCCTGCCTACTGTGAGCTTAAAAAGGCAAATTGCTTTGGGACAGTATTTTCAAACTTAGGACCTTGACCCACAATAAAAAAATGCATTTTTGTGACCCAGGACACACACACATCAACAGATACCTGAAAGTAAATCACACTTTATTCTATGAATTCTGATTTATTTTTCTTTCTCGTTTTCTTTTCTGAATCTCTTTCCAAGCTTAGAAAAAAATTAAAGAATAACATAGTGGATACCTATATATCCTGTACCTAGTTTTTCATGTGACTTTTGTTGCTCTAACACTTCATTGTATACGTGGTGCTGGGATTTGAACCCGCGTCCTTGCACATCCCAGACTAGCGCTGTAACCTCTGAGCCACCATTCCAGCCCCCAGGACTAGCTTTTATAAGCCAGTTTTTATTTCCTATTTAAAAATACTGGATGTAACCCATTAAACTTGTCTCCCAGTGTGCTTGTGGTTTGCAGCTAGAGAGATGAAAAACTGCTTAAGGTCTACAATGGTGTGCAAGCCAAGATTCCAACCCCACAAGAGGTAACAGGGTGGTTTGCAGAGATGAGCTGGACCCACGAGAGGCCTGGAAACTGCAGATTGTGGAAAGCAGTTGGGGATTGGCATAAGGTCAGAAAAGACCTCACTAGGTGAGGCTGGACTGAACCTCTATGGGATTTGAACAGGGTTCTGGAAAGAGCTTCAAAACTAGGGAGCCAGAGGGATGAAGGCAGAAGCAGGGTGTGGGTGGCAGATTGCCTGAGCATCACCCATCCCATCCTGATGTTGACAGAGCGTGCGTAGGGGTTTCAGGAAATGAACTCAGTTGTCCTTCCTTGGAGCGACTGGTGTGATGTGGCTCTGAACAGGCTTCCTCTAGTGCTCTGAGCAGATCCTCTCAACAGTTGGCATGTTGCTTACATCTGTTCTTTTGTCACGTTTTGGGAGACAAACAACAGCAGGAGGGTTAAAAGGTGGCTTCCTGTGCTCCAGAGCAAAACTGTCCTTCGCAGCTGCTTCCCAGCTACCTGCCAGAAGTGATTTATAGAATCGGGAGAGGGTGAGAGGGAAAGGGATGATGGAAGCCAGAATCCCTCCTGGTTTTGTCCTTTAATCCACAGGGGATCCACATAACAGAATGGCTGGGAAAAAAGGCTTAGAAACAGCCCTGCTGCTTCCAGATGTTTGGAGCTCACTGGAGAAGAAGCTCCACTTAATGAAATGCTCTGAATGTGGGCCCTGATGTCCGCGGTCAACTGCCCTTGTCCCATGTGTTTACAAACAGGGACCTATTCATAATGGTACCTCCCTTCCCCAGGAAAAGCCCCATCTTCAGGCTGTTGACTTAAACCACACCCCAGGAAAAATGGTGGGCGATGCAGGCGGGGCTTACATGCCAGGTTCCCACTGGTTCAGAACTCCCTGCCTTCCCAAGACAGTAAATAAGCCTGAAACGTAGGGCCAAGGAAATGAGCAACTGCTCTATGTAGTCTACAGCTTCCCAAGTTTTGTTGTGTTCTAAAACTTAATTGGAAGACAGATGTTTAGAACTTGGAACTCATTTATCAAAGAAAGTTTATAAATAGTGATAAGACCCTGCTACAGCTCATAATGGGCCAGAATTATAATCATTTTCCAAAAGAACAGCATGTGAATGGGAAAACCTTTAGAGTTGTCACTGAAGAAACCAGAGGTGTATCTTTTATATTTCTGCCACTGGAACCAGAAATTTTTCTGTTTCAGGAGATTCCTTGGGACTAGGAAAAAACAGGGTATTGTGGATAATAGGTGGATGCACAAAGCGCATATTTTGGGGAATGCTGTGGTTTGGACTTGGTTTGAGTATGTCCCCAGAGGGCTCATGTGTTGCAAGCTCAGTCCCCAGTGTGGCAGTGTTGAAAGATGGTGGGACCTGGTGGGAGGTGTTTAGGTCCTTGTGCACACTGCGATTAACTTGATTCTTGCAGGACCCCTGGTTAGTTTTCGAGAGAGAGTTGTTGTAAAAGAGGAAGCCTGGCCCCTCCCCAGCCCCTCTACCTTCCCGTTTTGCCATGTGATCTCACTCTGGCATGTGCTTCCACCATTTTTGAAATGCCATCTGCAGTGAGACCCTCACCAGAGCCAAGCTGATTCCAGTGTCATACTCTTGATCTGGAACTGTATGTTAAATACACCTCTTTTCTTCATAAAGTGGACAGCCTCAGGTGTTCTGTTTTACTGATGTAAAACAGATTGGCCCAGGGAATAAACCCACAGGAAGGGAGCCCCCCCTTTTGCTTTCTGTGAAATGGTTGTATGGCGTGGGGTGCTCACAAAGTGTGAGCTGTCTGTACTCATACCTTCCCAGCTCTCATGGTTAGTCAGCAAACCAGCTTATCCTCCTCACTTCTCAGGATGGAAAAACAAGTTACATTCTTAAAGGAAAATGCCCAGCCTGGCTATTTTGTGGCCAGTAGCCAGCAGTATTTCCTCTGCAAGCCTCCTAGGCCTGTCCCCTCCATTTCACTGCCCAAGCCTGGTGACTGTCCATGTCTTTCCTGATTAGAGCCACCTTTAGCAGTGCCTGACTAGCAACTCGGGTTAGGGCTATATATTGTATTTACATTTCCTAATATTTCTCGCGCACTCAATTATAATTGTTCTTTCTCCTTTAGATCCCCTAGCTCTTTTTCATTTCTCTCTTACCATTTGAAAGCCTCCCCATTTCTCTCCCATATTTTATTTGAATGAATGCATTTTCAACTCACAGATTATAAACAGGTCATTTGTCATTGAGTCTCTACAAGCTGGTGAAATTTCACTCAGTAGGTGTTCAATGAATGGGGAACCTGAACCCTGCATATAGTGTGTCACAATCATAAGTTTTCATATCTTATTCGTTTGCTTTATTCTTACCCCAGGGACTGTTTAAAGTGGATGATTTTGAGGGCTTCTCTATAGATTCATGTTGCAATTTTTTTTCTAAGAGAGATAATTAATTTTATTTATTTTTTCACCTGGTTTTTGTTTTTCCTCCACCTAGTTGTGTATGTGGTGCTGGAGATCAAACCTGAGGCCTTGTGCTCTACTGCCAAGCCACCACTCCACCCCTCATGTTGTAATTTTTAGCATGTTTTCCGCCCATCTGCGTTGGAATCAGGGCCCCCAGCGCTGGCACTCACCATAAACTTGTGCCTGCTCAGACTCATTGTCTTGCCAACTCCTTTCTCTTGTGGCACAGCCCCTTCACAGCCCCCTTGACTCCCTGGAGGCCTCAGTTATAATGATGGGTCCAGCTGAGCACAAACGCCTGGGTAGCACGGGTCTCCAGCATTGTGCATGGATGCAGGAGGGAATTCTACCATGCTAGCATTTGGTATAAATTTGGTTTTGTTTTTTGTTGTTGTTTGGTTTGGTTTTTTGTTGTTTTTTTTTTTTGAGAGAGAGAGGGGAGGGAGATAAAGGATCCATTTTGTTTAGATTTTCATCTGGTTTTTGTTTTTCCAACGCATAGCTGTGTATGTGGTGCTGGGGTTTGAACCCACATCCTCGCACATGCCAGGCAAACGGTCCACTGCTGAGCCACTGCTCCTGCCCCTGTTTGGTACATATTTGTAAGCTGAATAATATAAAGACTATAAAACAACTGAAAGAGGCTTGCATTCTGTGACAGGCTGTTACAAGAGTTTGACTTGCCTTGTTGGTGCCTCCAGTTGACATTTTTCCTTTCACTTCAGAGCTGGGAAACTTAAGAGGGACAGAGCCGAAAGCCTTGGTAACTGGCGTGCCTTGAGGAGGCCCAGGTGGACTCGAGCTACCAACACTTAGCTCCATAGATGACCTGAGCTGGTTTGTTCCCCAGCGTAGGACTGACTTCCAGATCCCTGCAGCTGAGGGCTGGTGAGGCAGGAGGGTTTGGGGCTGGCAAAGAAGAGGGTGGTTGAAGACGGTAGAGTTAGAAAGTGGGCTGTAAACAGCTGGAGGCACTGTGAGTTGGATGGCCGTCTTTATTTTTCCAAATTCCTATTGCTAAGGTTTGGTCCATTCAAATGTGGTGGTTTATTTACTATTGCAGAATCTTAAAGTCAGTTTTAGATGTTGCTAACATCTTCATAGAGAGACAAGGATAATTTTGAAATGCTCTTGGGAGGATGCTGCTGCAGTACATGCATACTTCTAGAGCAGCCTAATCCAGAACCCACGGTCAAGTATTGCCACTGTTTCAGCTGTCCTTGGGCCGAGTGGCTGTACTCTGGCTCTCAAGCTGGGGATTAGGGAAATAGTTGCTTTATAGGAAGATTCTTGGGGGTGTATAGTCAAGGCTTCATCTTCCATAAGAAGAAGTCCTTAAATAATATCTAAATCTGAAAAGCAGGAAATAATAATACAACTATGGCATTTTAAAAATGGAGACAAATACCACAAGAAAGAGCCACGAGAATTAAAAGTAAATTTCTTTGGGGGATGAGACGCTGAGATGGAGATGGGTGGAATAAAGGGTTGCTATTGATTTATTAAATATTAAACGGTAGGTGTTTTATTGATTTTTTTTTTTTTTAACGAAGGAAGAATGAAAGGGGTTTCTCTGAAGGTGGGGGGCAGGGTCTATAGGTGAAGGAAGATTGGAAAGAGTAATCTGATACAGCATCCTGGTTTCCAATTCAGGGTTCAGAGAGCTTGTAGAGACTCAGACACTGTGTTCTGTGGCTCCGGGCACTTTTTAATGGCTATCAGTGTTTCTCTGCCCGCTGTTAGGAAGCAGTACAGTCATGCCCGTCTGCCCCCAACCCAGTGAATGCAGAAATCCTCCAGTACTCAAGTCCTTAAGTAAAATGCTTAGTATCTCTGGGCATGGTGGTGCACTTGTAATCCCAGCAGCTCAGAGGCTGAGGCTGGAGGAGGATCACAAGTTCCAGGCCAGCCCAGCAACTTAGTGATACCCTGTCTCAAAATAAAAAAATAAATTGGGCTGGGGGCCAATGTAGCTCAGTGGTACAATGCCCCTACATTCAGTCCCCAGTACTGCAGGGGGAAAAAAAAGTCCTAGTATTTGCTACGCATCATCTCTAGATTATTAATGGTGCCTAACAATGTAAATGCTATGTTAAGTATTTATACTGCATTGTGTGAGGACCAATACAAGAAAAAAAGTCAGTACACATTCAACACAGATGCCCTTTTTTCCTGACTATTTTTGATCGGCTATTGGTTGAATCCATGGATGTGGAACCCACGGATATAGGGCTTCAGTTGTGTGGTTGCCAGGTCCATAATGGTGCATTAACGGTAGAAAACTGGCAGGAGCGAGCTGGGAGTGTTTGGTTTGCTGGGAGGCAAGGACGCTGTAGATAGGCCAAGGAATTAGAAAGATTGTGAGTTCGTCTGCTCCAGCCTCCTTCCTTCTGCCCCATTTTATAGAGCTGCACAGGCTGCCAAAGTCAGGGGGGTGACTGGCCTAAGGTCACACAGCTGGTTCTTGGTGGAGGAGCCACCAACACCTCCCACCAGTTCACCACTGCTGTTTCTCTTCCTTGATTGAATAATTACCTTTTACCTGTATGATAGTTCAGCTATTCCATTTTTAAAACAACAACCAAATGCAAGAGTCATACTGGAGAGTCTCTTGGACCCAATTTGGAAAGAGATCAGGTAAGAGATAAACAGGTGGTTGGTGGTCTGTGCTGCCTGTTCCTACGATGAACCCGCAGCAGCATGAATTTTACTGTCACAGCGCCCAGAATGGCTAATTGTAGCTTGGCCACAGGAAGGTGTACCATGTGTAAGATTTTTAGGTTTTCGCACCTTCTAGATTTTCACCAGCAGAGGATTTTGTTGCTGCTGTCGGCAATCCTTCTCACCCAGGATTATAATCAAGCCCTAGCCCAATGGGGATCCATCGCATTTAATAATGAGGTCACTTTTCTCCTATGCACTTAAGATGGTCCCAACTGCGTATCGTCCTTTGCAAAAATGAGAAGTCTTTCATCTCATTTTGTGTGGGGCTTCATGCTCTCTCAGGACCAGTAGACAGGGCTGTGTTTGGGTTATGTTTTGGTGGATTTTCACCGTATTTGTTCCTGTAGGCAAATCTGCTTCACGCGGGAAAATGCCCTGTCTTCTGCACAGCATCAGCTTCTGACCATGTTTTGCCTGGACTGGAAAACTTGGTCCTTCTTCATGCCCTTTGCTTGAACCCCTGACATCCTGTTTATTACCAACATTTTATAACTTTCTGGCTATTCAGAGCAGTTGTCCCTAATGACATCTCAGACCCCTCCCACCCTCCCCAGGTGTTCTCTAAATCCCCTCCGATAAAAACCCGAAGCACTGCTGGGGGTAGGGTCACCCACCTATTCTCCTAGTGATTGATGAGGCTGAGGCAGAATGATCACAAGTTTGAGGCCAGCAACTTCAGGAGACCCTACCCCTAACCCTCACCCGCCAAAAAAATAAAAATAAAACTGAGGATGTAGCTCAGTGGTACCAAAACAAACAAACAAAATCCAGAGGTTGGGAAGCCATTTGTTTTGTCTCAGGGGGGATTTTTATCCTAATATTTGCAAGTTGCGCTTATTTTCATTCTTGACCCAGTGGAGACAGTGAACTTGGATTTTATAATCATCAAAGTGTTATTTACAGAAGCAGAAGAGGACAGAATATCACATTTTCCTTTTTTGGTGGGAGGTACCAGGAATTGAACCCAGGGGCACTTAACCATTGAGCCACATCCCCAGCCCTTTTTTATTTTGTATTTTGAGACAGAGTCTTGCAGAGTTGATTAGGGCCTCACTAAGTTGCTGAGGCTGGCTTTGAACTTGTAATCCTCCTGCCTCAGCTTCCCAAATTGCTAGGATTACAGGTGTGCGCCACCAGGCCTGGAACACATTTTCCTTTTCTTAAAGTGTTTTTCCATCTACTCCATCCCCAACAAACATTAAAGCTGAGGACAAATCTACCACCTGAGTAATGAATGAGGTTCATTTGCTGTTTTTTGTTTGTTTCTTTGTTAGAGGGACAGTGAGAGAATCAGTTTTATTTAGTTTTTCATGTGGCATTCGTTGCTCTGACACTCCATTGTGTACGTGGTGGTGGGTTTGAAACTAGGTCCTTGCTCATGCCAGACAAGCCCCACAACCGCTTACACTGCTCCAGCCCCCATTTGCTGTTTTTCTAAGGAGAGTTTTTTTAAAAGGTGAAGTGGGTGTGAGCCCAGAGTGTAGAGTCAGGGGAGCGGCCTGGATTCTCAGCTTGGTTCTGTCGTTTTTTAACTGTGACAACTCATGATCCTTTGGACTCAAAATCTTTTCAGAGGAACATATTTCCTTTTAGTCTCCACTTGCTGGTCCAAGGGGAGGAAAAGAGTGGCACTAAGATGTGGCATGCTGTCTGTCCCTAGCATTGCAGGACACAACTGCATTCAGTCCCCACAGCTACCCTGGGGGGTACACATCGACATCTTTACAGATAAGTCAGCTAAGCAGCCTGTGCTGAGTTCCACACTGCTCACCCAGAATGCAAACCCCAAACCTACTTGCTGCCTTTCAGGGAAATCTAAGAGAAGGAGGTGGAGGTGCGTGGTCCCCCTGTGCATACTTGAAAGCTGCTGTCTCATTTTTGAAGATAAATGGATCAAAGTGGTTTCTCTTATCTTTACCTTTGAAATTAAGGGTCTGGGTTAAGATTATGGGGGGAAAGGAGAGCAGTAAGTAAAAGAGAAAATATTTTGAAAATTAAATTACTTCTCCAGTGTTTACATAGTGAAACTGATATACAGTGGTTGGTTAAGAGAAGCAAAAAATCAGGCACTAGGGCAGAGCACTTTCCTAGTATGCACAAGCCCCTGGGTTGCATCCCAGCACTGAAGATGAGAAGAAAAGAAAGTGTTTCAGGGGAGGAAGTCCTCTGCGCTGTGGCTGACACTGGGCAGTGCTGCATCCCCTACCTGCTGCGGGCTGAGATCCAGCCCTGGAGGTCTTGGAATGTGGATGGGAGCTGCTTTATCTTCTAAATGACAGTAATTATCAAGGTCACATTTTGTAGTGAGAAGAGGATCCTTTTATTTAACATGTAATACCTACAGTGGCTAAATTAATGTAATTAAATGTCTAAGGATCCAAACAAAAGCTTTGAAATGTTCTCAATTTCAGGAAGCCCAAAGGCATTTTGCTTGGCCTCCCACTTATGTCTGTCTGTATTTATACATATATCAACTCATCTCTATAAGGTGTAGACAGTCACTGTTGTTCACTTCTATTAATTCATAGAAGACATACTCAGGGTTGCCTGAAACCTAGCATTCTTGGTTCCAGCCTCTCAACCTTCCAGAGAAGTTGAACTGTAAGTTTTGTCAAAGTCCTTTCCTTTCATATGTATATGTCTTCTAACAATGTAAAGCTTGTGTGTCCGTCCTGAGTGGGGTGCAGGGCTCCATGCATGCCGTGCTAGGCAGTCTTTACCACTGAACCACCCCAGCCTTAAAGCTTTTCTTAAAAATTATTTTTATTATTTTCACAGTGAAAGAATCATCCAGGTCTTAAAGGGAATAATATCCCAGAATCTAGGACAAAGTCATCTCCTTCCCCCGGTAGCTGCCTCTCGGATCCAAACTGTCTGCTAACAGAGATCATAAAAGAGTGTGGGTCTGGCCTGTTTCCTGATCTGCTTGCCTCTTTGAAAAGAGGACACCTGGAACCGATGTAGGCCCTCAGGACAAGTGAGCTAGAGCTACCTGTTTCCAAAGACCTGTTGACAAAGTAGCTGTCAACTTCCTGTTTGCCAAAGGAGAGAGGACTGGCCATAGGTCTGTCAGTCCAAGTGGGTGATGGCAAAGGCTTCTCCCTCATCCCTATTCCAACTCCCACCACCAGCACTGGGGATTGAACCCAGGGGCACTCAACCTTTATGCTTATTTTGAGACAGGGTCTTGCTAAATTTCCCAGACTAGCCTCAAAATTGCCATCCTCCTCCCCCAGTTTCCTGAGTCGCTGGGATTACATTTGTGTGCCACCATACAGCTTCCCTCCCCTTTAATAAAATGAAAATATCTTGCAAAGGGACAAGTACTTCTTTGGTTGCACCAGCTATGCAGCTCTATTTTGGTAGTAGATTGCAGTAAAAATCATGCAAATGTGGTTATAAGTTTTAGCCTCCTTTAGAAATTCACAATATTGGGACTGGAGCAGTGGCTCCGCAGTTGGAGCGTTTGCCTGGCATGTATGAGGGAGAACCTGGGTTTTTGTGTGTGTGTGTGTTTTGTTTTTGGTTTTGTTTGTTTGTTTGTTTGTTTTTTAGAGAGAGAGAGAGAGAATCAATTTTATTTAGTTTTTCACATGGGTTTCGTTGCTCTGAGGCTTCGTTGTGTACGTGGGTGCTGGGGTTGGAACTCACGTACTTGCACATGCTAGGCAAGCGATGTAACCGCTGAGCCACCGCTCCAGCCCTGAGGACCTGGATTTAAACCCCAACACCACATATACAACTAAGTGTCTTCAAAAAGCCAGATGAAAAACTAAAATAACAATTGATCCTATCACAATATCATCGGCATATGCAGACAGGGCAGAAATTCTACTTAAATTAATCCTGTTACTCTTGAAGCAGTTAAGCAGCAAGCCCAGTCCGACTCCTCTGACCTGTACTGTCCTCAGGATGGGGAGGGGCTACACATAAAATTGCTTAGAGAGCTCACAGAGCCCTTGGAGGTCATTTGATCTTGTGTTCCTGGGATACAGGTACAAAATGAAATTGCTGTTACTTGGTTGCTCACTCTCCCCGCCCCCTTGTGGTCCTCGGGTTGGAACCCAGGACACACTACCACTGAGCTCCATCCACAGCCCTTTTTATTTGGACGCAAACTTACAATCCTCCTGCCTCAGCCTCCTGAATCACTGGGATCACAGGCATGCTCTACTGCACCCAGCATTTGCTTGCCTCTCTTGAGGCAAGCTGTCCCATTTGTCGCCCTCCCCAAGGAGAAGGAGATTGTCGGCTGCAGCCTTCTAGCAGTCTGTGCTTCACAGGAGCCGCCTGCGTGAGAGAGCTGTGACCAGGTGCCCTTTGCTAGTTCCAGGTGTTACTGCGGAAGCTGCTGCAGGCACAGCCCTGTCTGCCAGCTACAGCTGCCTTGCTCTCTGCCCCTGCCCTCATCTGGAAAAAACAAAGAGCAGGAAAATCCAGGGACATTGAAGGAATGGATGCACATAGTCCCAAAAACACCGGTGTCACTTTGAAACGCATAGTCCTACTCACACTGAATGCCCCAAAAGCTCAGGGCCAGGATCCATCCCAGGGTGGATAATTTAGCCAACTGTCTCCTCTGCTGGTCTGGCCCCCCGGTTCTTTTCCTCCCTCCTCAGACATCCCTTGGTTAAGGGAATGAGGAAGGCTGGGCTCCTAGCTCAGCGGTAAAGTCCTTACCTAACAAGTAAGGCAGTCCTCGGCATCACACAAATAAAAAGAATAAAGGTATTCTGTCCATGTACAACTTTTTAAAAAATCTTTTAAAAAATAATAATTTCTTGGTAAACTTGGAAGAATGGCCAGGCTTCCAGGAGCGAGAGATCACATGGTTCACAGTAGGCTCGGCAAGAGGGAGCTGGTCTCCGAACGGCATCCGCCCGCACCAGGCAGTCCACAGGTTCAGGCAGCCTCGCCCCAGCATCTTTTGCACTTTAGATTTTGATTTACTGTCACAATATCTTAACATTCAAAGTCAATTTTTTTAAGCCATGCATGGTGGCACATACCTGTAATGTCCGCCTTAGCAACTTAGTGAGACCCTGTCTCAAAATAAAAGATGAAAAAGGACTGGAGATGTACTTAGTGGTAAAGCACCCCCTGGGTTCGTTCTGAGAATCAATTAATTAATTAAAGTCAGATTATTTTGTTTTTATTTTGGTACTGGGTATTGCAACAATCACACTGAGCTATATCCACAGACCTTTTTATTTTGAGACAGGGTCTCACTAAGTTGCTGAGGGTTTCACAGAGTTGCAGACTGGCCTCAAACTTGTGATCCTCCTGCCTTAGCCTCCTAAGTCACTGGGATTACAGGCCTTGCCACCACTCCCAGCAGGCACTTGTTTTTTCCATGTCATGCTGAAAGCCCACTAAAAGATATACTAAGGCGAGGAAAAGGTGGTACAAACATCAGAACATAGACCAAATTATCTTTTGTGAGTAAACTAACGTACTCCGAACAGTCCAGAGACAAACCGGATAGAACTTTTGAGGTTTTGTAAGGGTGCAGACTGCCCAGGTACAGGATCAACATACAGAATCTGTAACTCTCCTGTAGATGAGCAGTCACAGTTCAAGAAAATGGACATGTACTAAATCTCATTTTGTTTTTACAGCAACCTTGAGGAACATTTTAGTCCCGTGTTATAGATGTGAAAACTGGAGTTAAAGATTAACTTGACCAAGATCACATGCCTTATAATTAACAGAGAATGATTCACATCTAGTGTGCCTGAGCCAAGACCCTATTATTTTTAGCATTATACTCGGCTATTTCTGTTGTTCCCTGTATTAGGCTGCACACTTGTTAATTGAGAATCTTTTTAATGAATGGGCATTGACAGTGTGTCAGAGTGAAACCCAGAGGCCGTATTTCTTTGGAGGTTATTACGTTTGTAGGTGACTAGGGCTATGTTGGCTAAATCGTAGGGACAAGACCTCCCAGGAGTCTGCTGTGCCCGGAAGGCAGTGCCCGCCTCACTGTCCACAGTGCCGGAGGCCTTGGCATTAACGGCAGGCTCTGACCTTTTCTCTTGAGAGCCACCCTGTTAGGAGCCTGAGGTCCTGAGCCCAGAGTACTTACTGGCTTTGGTTCAGATCCCTAACAATTCAGAGAAACCCACCCAAGAGAACAAGTCCAGGTGAAAACTCAGCCACAGGGCACATGATTGCCAGGGCTTGTAATGAAGGTGACTCGTCTGGTCGCTAGGTTGGTGGGTACACACAAATGACAGGGATGTGTGAGAATCTCACTTGCTTCTGTGTACGTGGATACCTGGGGGCTGCTCTTCTGTGGCTTTCTGGAAACCACAGCAGGGTTAGCGGCGAGCCAGTTCCGAGGTGCATGCCGTGCCCATAGGAGACCTTTCCCTCACCGTTTTTGGAGGTTCCTTTATGGTACATTCCTGTGGGCTGGAGTGGTGGCTCAGCGGTTACAGTGCTTGCCCGGCATGCATGAGTATGAGAGTTCAAACCCCAGCACCACGTACACAGTGAAGTCTCAGAGTAACGAAAGCAACATGAAAAATTAAATAAAATATGGTACATTCCTTTCATTTGTAGGTCACCTTACCACTGTATGGATTTGTCTGATAGCGTAGCTGTGATCCACTGTTAGCCTCCACCAACAGTGGATCTGATCTGCTGCTTTGTGCCCACGTCCCTGGGGTCCAGGCAGACCCAGATCAGTTGGACATGGAAGGTGTGGGCAGAGCTGGGATGCACCTCAGCTGTGCCCACAGGAGGCTGCGGGCTGCACACGTGCCTCTCAAGGGCTTCTGGCCTTCCTGCTGCTTTGTACAAATCCGTCATCAGATTAGGAGACACTGAGAGTCCTTTCCCAGTCTGTCCTTCGTTGGCAGATGTCTGGAGAGCTCTGCTTCGTACAGTGGGAAGAGGCAGTAGAGACTGGGGAGGTGGGATGGGTGCATGGAAGGTGGTGCTTCCAACTGGCTGGATACTAGGAAAACCGGGTGTGCCTCATTTCTCAGAATGACTTTCTACACATTGTTAACCCCAAGCATAGGTCACAGAAAGCAGGGTGGATTAGGGTGAGCAGATGACTAACAAGGAGGAGACTGCGATATGTTAACTGGATTTCTGAGAATTAAATGCGGGGAGCATGTTACGATGTTTAATTCAGGGTAACATCTAACCTAATAGATGACTGTAATGTGGATGTTGGGTAAGAACTTAACTCTTGAGATCTGAATCACACTGAAGAGCCCTTATCTACTCATTCAAAAGGTATTTATTGAGATCTTTAACCTTTGACTTGTGAGACATCATCTCCTGGGTTTGTATAAACAGGGTACACCTTCTCACTTGGAGAAGCCGTATTTGTATTGGTCTGAACAAAACACCTCCCGGGGTAGGACTGCAAGTGGGCCCACCTGAGAGGGGCGAGCGAGCTGGTGTATTAGAAATCCTGCTGGGCTTTGTGCTCAGGGGCCTGCGGTTCAGTCCCTGCTGCGCCAGTAGCTTTGTGTTGTGGTAGGTGGGAGCCC
>PVKS010011386.1:0-56839 GCA_004027875.1 Aplodontia rufa | reverse complement strand
TTGCAGCACACTTTACCATTGCTAGGCTATGGAAACAACCCCGGTGTCCCTCACAGGAAGAATGGATCCAAAAACTGTGGTACATTTATACCATGGAATATTACACAGCAATTAGAAACAATGACCTTGCAGCCTTCGAGGGTAAATGGATGGTTATGGAAGAGATCATGATGAGTAAAATCAGCTTAACCCAGAGATCCTAAGGGTCGATTGTCTCCACTCATAGGTGGAGGTGGGGACTAGACCCTGGACAATGAGAAAGTTGGTCTAGTAACATGAGTTAAATCCAGATAAGATGTAATGCTTTACAATCTAATACCTTTTTTAGAGTTATAAAGGGAAAGGGAAGGGAGGGATAAGGGAGGGTAATTTGGGGGGGCACTCCTGGGGATAATTGCAATATCCAGAATATTTACACATTTTATACACATTTTATATTATTTTGTTAAAATCTTGTAAGGTTGTTAAAAAAATATAAAAAAATATATAAAAATAAAAGAAGAATGTTCCTTTGAGACATTGAAAGCTGCTTTCAAAGTCTGTTTTCCTCCTGGTATAGCCTAGGTGGCCCATGGCTATAGATGTTGACTTGGTAAGAGGACAAAAGTGTGCAGCCTTGCCTTGCTCCAAGCTTCTCAATGCTTCAGACTCCAACCAATAAATACTATTATGCAACTCCAGCCCTTCTGTCCTGTAAGGCTGGAATTCATAATAAAAATAGAAAAAGCTAAAAAAAAAAAAAAAAAGTAAATTTTGAACATTTGTGGCAGGATCATGTCAAAAGTGGTACTGCATACTTCATATTGCAGTACCCCAGGAAGCCCATGATGTCAGCTTTGACCCTCTATTAATATTAATAATGCTAAATTTGATTGCTTGTGTGAGAAGGTGATTTATAGGTCACTCTATTGTATAATCCCTGCTTCCCTATAAGAAATCTGTATTATGGAACCTTGAAACTGTAAAATGCTGTTTTGCAACTATCTTTCATGCCATCTCTTTAGCATGAATTTATGATCCTTGCTTGCAGTAGTACTTACACTGTGGTTTGCAAATGACAATTTCCTAATTTTATCATTGCTTCTGCCTGTGGACATTTTTTTGTTGTTTTTTAAAAGACAACTCCCCTCTTTCATTTATCACTTGGCATTCAGGGATTTTTATTTTTTTCAATATTTTATAATTTTGGAGGAATTAGTCTTTGGGGGGGGTCTCAAACTGTCCAAAACCTTTACTGTAAGGGGGACGCTTTTAGCCAACTGCTGACTCCTTTTGATGTAATTCAATACAATTTTAGACACTGTCTGGTTTCTAGAGTGACAAGGTGTTCTAGACTCATTTTGAATTTTTCTACCTCCAGACATAAGGTCTACTTTTTATTTTATTTTTTCATAGAGCTCTGATTATTTTTAGTGGGCTCTGTGTGTATATGTTAAGGTACACTTTCAGCACACAGCTGTGGAGTAGACAACTCTGTCCTAGCCTTCACTTCCTGTTTGTGCTAAGCTTTAGGATTAGCCAGAGGTGAAAGCTTAGGTCCTAGGTATTTTCTGGACATGCACACAGCCCTACATATACATATTACCTTCTAGAATGCCAGGAGTAGGTTGGAGCTTTTGAAAGATGCTTGTAGACATCTCATTCCCAGTTTTTCCTTTAAGCTTTTTGTTAGCTTGTTTTCTCCATGACCTCATGCAGCCTCATGTTAAACAGCTACCTCTGATTGTTTTGGTCAAATGTCCCTGGGGAAAGGCCATTTGCACTGGACAAACTCACAGGTAAAATAAAAACAACTTTCTGAGGTCTTCCAGAGAACCACGAAGGTCAAATAATGTCAAATGGGAATTGGGCTTTGGAGGAGCTTCAAGCCCATTCTAGTCCCTGAAGAGTCTGGCAAGCTGGTGGTTTTTCACTGTGATTTCACTAGGCTGTTGCTTTTAAGGTTACTTTGGAGGTAGAAAATGGGAAAGAAAGGAATAAACATGTTAACATGCCACAAAATTCACTGTTCTTAATATCTGTTTTTCTTGAGTAATTGCTGTCCAGATTGGTGCAAGTCTTTGATTAATTTCCAGAGTTTTGAAAATGTTGATTCTGACTTTTTTGTGTGTCAGTGTTTTCATTGCTTTTATGAAGAAGAGGATTTTCTGAAGTCCTTCATCATTTTTGTTTGCTTGTTTATTAGTCTCCAGATAATCTATATGTTGCATTTGGATATCTTCATTATTTTTTAAATGTAGAATGTTATTCTTTTTCTCCTTGGAGTTTATGTGTTGAGGAAATCTCTCAGTGGTCTTATAGACTTTCTCAGGGTCTGTGAATTTCATGCTGCATTACAACACTGGTTTAACAGGTCCTGTCTCCACTATATTACCTTCAAATATGTAGTTAGACCTAAAGAGTTGATTGTTTTCAGGTTTGTTTGCTGGGAAAAGATGACTTTAGAGATTGTATTATACATTTCGTGCTGCATAATTTTGGGAAGCACCTAATGTGTGATTTTCTCTTTTTGTGATTCTGTAGTCACTGAATAGCAGTGTCTACATGATAATCTAGCCTTCATTTATGGGATGCAATGCTGCTGTAAAGAGAAACTTGCCCTTATCAACTGTTTAGTTCCTGAAGTACAATTTGTATGACAATTTATGTCTTTTTTCCTCAACCAGTTTCAGAACAGTGAACTGGTTCCTAGTTTCCTCCAAATGTGAGCAATGATTTTTTTTTCAAGTATTGTTAAGACCTTATGGGTTTAAGCATATTTCATGTGATTTACTCCATTGTAGTTATTATTTTTATTATTGTTCAAATTGCCACATTTTTCCCCAGTTGGGGACTTTTAGCATAGACTCCAAGTCCTTTTGACATGATTCCAGTTTCTTTGAGAGCTTTCTTGCTTTTGTTATGCCATGATGTTCCTGCATTATATTGTTTACTTTCAGATCCAAACCTAGATTGATTCATTTCGCTAAGCCCCTTGCTTCCACCTTTTGACTGTTCTGGGTAATGCCATGAGCAGGAGAATACAAATATCTGTTTGAGTTGCAGCTTTTCATTATTTTGGGTTTATACCCAGAACTGGAATTGCTGGGTCATATGGCAGTTGTACATTTAATATTTGGAAGAGCTGCTGTGCTGTCTTCCAAAGTGGTTGACTGTTTTTACATTCCTACTGAGGGTTCAGTTTTTCCATAATCTCATTTTTTTTAATACAGTGGCCATCCTCATGGTGTGAAATGGTATCCCATTGTGTTTTGATTTGCATTACTCTAGTTATTCACTAATTATCCCTGTCCATTAGAATTTGAATAATTTTATCTTTTTGTTTATTGAGCATTTTTTGTATGCTTATTGGCTATTTGTATATTCTCTGCAAAAATGTATTTTCAGTCTTTTACCCATTTTTGAATGATGTTGTTTGTTTGTGGTTGAGTTTTAGGAGTTCTTTATGTGTTCTAGATATTACCTCTTTGTTCTGTATGCGATTTGCAGATGTTTTCTCCCTTTCTGTGAGTTGCATTTTTACTCTGTTGATAGTGGCATAAAAATTTACTTTTGATGTAGCCCAGTATTTTTTCTCCTTTGTTTCCTGTGCTTCTGGTGTCATATCCAAGAAATCATTGCCCATGTACCATGTATGTTGTCTTTTATTTTGCTTCATAAACTCATCATTTTCTCTCTTTCCACACAGTAGGTCATGTAGCTTCATGTTGTACCTATGAATTTAAGAGTATTGGTTATTTAACATACATATAGATATATATAGAGAGAATCAGTTTTATTTATTGTCGTCTGGTTTTTGTTTCTCTGACACTCAGTTGTGTATTTGGTGCTGGAGTTTGAACCCAGATACTCTCACATGCCAGGAAGGTGCTCTACTGCTGAGCTGCCACTCCACCCCTTAACCTTTATCATATTAATGGCCATTTAAGTAAAATCATTCTTACCTTTTATGTGCATATATGTTGTGAACAGACAAAAATATGTGAAGGATATTCATCAAAGTTGTAGAAGTAATGGTCTCTGGACAGTAGGGATAGAAATAGTTTTACTTTGTCATTTTGTTTGTCTGCATTGTCCTATTTTCAGTAATAAATAGGTATTTTCATTTAATCAAACTTATAAACTAGTAAATATATTGACAATCTTTGTTCATCAGTTTTACTCTGGAGAGTTTATAAAAAATCATTTTCCATATGTTAAGGAAAAAACAGTATCTGCTATAAATGATTCCTATCATTCTACTATTGATCATTACCAAAAAGTGTGGAGTGATCTTGCCCATTTGCTAACAGAAATCATGAAAAAGCAAATTATAACTCCTTTTGATGTTACCAGCTATCAGTGTTACTGGTTCATTGGAGGGTTCTTTTGCTCACTGAGACAGAAATCATGAAGAGGCAAGCAGTACCATCTGAGAGCAGCTTTGTTGAGATTTGTGCTCAAGCACCGGGGAGACAGTGCAAGAGTTGGGTCCTGGACTCAGAATGCTAGGAACAAAGCTTATACAGACAAAAAGGGCAGGCTCTTACCGCACTTGCTGCTTGCACAGGATCTTGGGATTTTGCACATGTTAGATCTTTGCTTTGGCACTAGAGTTTGCACCTGACAGGGCATCTGCTCATATGAGTTGTGTTCCTCTGTGCTATGCCTGCAAAAAATGACAGAGACACACACTATCACCTTCCTGGGAAGGGCATAAATGAGTCTGCACCTGCAGGGGTTGTGGTAAAGCCTGGGGGAGGAGTCAGCAGCCCCTGAACCTGGTCATTGGTAGAAACAGTTCTTCAAAAGCTGCTTGCCTTAGACCAGAGACTTTTGGTACCAGGAATCAGGACCCCACCCTCTCAGTAACAGACTAGTGGGATAAAATGTCTCATATGAGCATAGATTATTATGTGGACACAGAAAATAAATTATCTTAGTATGTAATAGCATGAAACACATCCATGTGAGAACTAGGATATCTAGTAGGTAATTATCTAGGCTAGGGAATCCCAAAGCTTCTGTGAAGGGCCAAATAGTAAATATTTCAATTTTTGTGAACCATATTCTCACTACCACTCAGTTCTGCATTTCTGGAGCAAAACCAGCTGTAAATGAAAGGATGTGGCCAGGTGTGAAATGAAGGCCACAGTTTGAGGACCCCTGTCAAAGCCCATAGTTAGGGCCTGGGAAATGAAGGCAGTTGAAGTGGTGGACAGTGAATTTACTTCAAACTGTTTAATGTTATTTTGAAATATTATGAGTAGTATTAATCTACCTACGTGCAGTTGATGCTTTGCAAAGATTTCTTGACTATAAGATGAAAATGAAACATAGTTAAGTACACTTTGCGTGTCCCTAGTTTTGATTGATTGCTTCATTTTCTTGGGTCTTTTTACTGTACGAGTTTTACTACTTGTGGGTCCGGGAGTTGAAATGAGGCCAGATTCTCTGCTCCGGCTGGCAAATGGAGTCTGGGTTCACTGCAGATTTCTGTGCCCAAAGTAGCCCATTTCTAGTGTTTGCAGCTATTCCCTTTTAAAACTGGGAATTTGGACTGGTTGCAGGTGTTGTTAGCAGCTCCCCAGCTAAGAGCTGGGTCCCTACTCCCCTTTGTTGAGGGGTGCATTGCAACTCTTGGTGTGGAAATTCACCCTGGAATTCTTCGGTGCTAATCTTCTTCTGGTTCCTTGTGTTGTGAACTTGAAAAATAAAATTCGCAAGGCAGAGGGGTACCTGGAAGCAGGATACCTTGTGATGTATGTGATGTATGTTAGGCCAGGGTTTATATTGGTTTGGGGTATGAGCCTTGATTAAGATTCCTGTAAAGCAGGCACTGAGAAAAGCACCAACAATATTGGTTAAACTCTATGTAAAACAGGCATTGAAACTAAGCACTAGTTCATAGGTTAATATCTATGTAAAACAGGGAGCAGATCTTTCCTAGTTCCCATCTCTGTCCACCCCACTTCTTACTTTTCCTGCTTCTGGGACAAAGGAGTGGCTCCCACAGGTGAGCCTCACTGTCTTTTGCATTTGAATGCCCTGAGCATACCTGTTAATTGCTCTCTACTGGCCAGCTTTTAGGTGTGGTTGAATGGGAGCCAAGGTCCTGACTACCTGGCCGTTTTACTGTCTCTCTTAATCTGTCTCACAACATTTGTCTTACATTCTTTCCTAGGGGAAGAAAATGTGATTGCTGTTCCTTTGGGAAGTCGAAGTGTGAGAATTACAGTCAAAGGACCTGCCCATCTTTGTAAGTAGAATATAATCTCAACATTATTATTATTATTTTAATTTCCTGGGAGTCTCTTTAGTAAAAAACACACACACACCAAAAAAACTTCTGTGTTCATGGTAGATAGATAAACATCTCAGGTATTTTTTTTCTTACTATTTTGAAACAGTCTATATCACTGGGGAAATGATCTATGCCAATTTTCTGTTGTTATGCCCCAGTGAAGAGGGTAACAGTTTGGAATTAATCCTCCCAAGGGAGTTGTCAGCAGTTTAGGATACAAAGTTCAAATAAAACAAAGTTTAAAATACAGAATCTCATCAATGCATGTGGCTGTCCAGGAAGAAACTTTCCTGCCAGTGCATGGTGACTTATGGACCAGGGAGTGCTGAAAGTGGGCTCAGGTTTCCTAGAATACTGGGAGTTCAGTCAATGGAGGTTGCAAGGGTCCTTTTTCTGTGGCCAATGTCAAAATGGCGTCTCCTCTGTCTTAGTTTTTTTTTTTTCCCTGATCTCTCAGAACCTAAAGGAATTGGAAATGCCAGAGTTTTTCTTCTGCTGTCCTTGTGAGACCTGGGGGTCGGGGTAGGGGGCAGAATTTAGGCAATCAGAGTAGTTAGAATGTCAATCAAGGGAAAACCGGTTCTTTTTCTTTTAAGATCAATTTGATTCTCCCAATGCTGGTAAGAAAGGTCTGGCAAGGGCACATGCAGACACTCCCTTCTGCTAAGCAAGGTGCCTGAGGAGTAAACCTAAGGCTGGACCCAACCAGAATGTCTGCACCCACGAAGGGAGAGGATGACCAGTTGAAGGTGAACATCCTATAAAAAGGGCAAATCTAACTCCCTCTTTGGCTCTGTCCCTTCACCCACTTTGGGGAAATCTGCTCTTTTCCCTCTGCTTTGTTTTCCATTATTTTCTTAAAACAAAGTGTGTCTGCTATGCTTACCTTGGTGTCTCTGTTTCATTCTTTGTCTTGGGGGACACGAACCCAACTTCCACCAAACCAGCATTACTTGTAGCTTTAGACTGGGTTTCTTAGTTGTATGCAGAAGAAGGTAGGTCTCTAGCAGACTGGCCTCTGGCCTTGTAGCAGCTTACTCTGTCTAGCAAACTCTGCCCATAGAAAGTATGTATAAAATACTATAATTACTGTCAAGTCCCAAAATCATACAATCAAGATCCACAGAATCAGAGTGCTACTATATTGCCTTTTTTCCTTTCTGGCCACCATCTTAGATTTTTAAATTATTAGAATTTCTCACGGCTAGAAACTTGTCAAATTTTGGGGTGTGTTTGTGTGTGTGTGTGTGTGTGTGTGTGTGTGTGTGTGTTGGATCCAGAACTAATATTGCAGGCACAAATGTCCTCTGAGAAAAGTTTATACCAAAATGTTTAAATAAAAATGTTTATGGGTTTCTGCAGCTCCATCCTCTTCACATTTGTCTTCCCTAGGGTATAAATAAAAATATTTAGGGTCATTATCAGACTATAATCTTAAAGAAAAATAAATTCTTTAGTTCATTATGCTTTAAATTAGGGAAGGAAGAGAATATCTTTGTGACAGTGAAAGTGAAAAATTATTCAACCCTTAACTTTATGTGAATAATTGTTTTAAAAAAGAAAATCACTAACCTATTTATGGTCATATAATGGTCATTTCATACAAAGTTTTCTCTGGAATGAAATATCAAAACATTTTTAAGAATTTCTTCTAAATGACTTGAAAACACACAGCTCTTAATGGGAACAATTTCCTCCTTATGAATGCAAGCCCTGAATTTTGAAAACAGGTAAAAACCATTCACATCCACATTTGTGAATCATTGAGAAATAACATTGTGAAATATCATCTGGATTCAAAAATACAAAGTGCTGAATATTCACAACAGCTTATTTCTACTAGCTATCAAATAATAACAACCTAAATGTCTGTCAACTGTTGAATTAATAGCTGTGTAATATAATTTGGCTGAAAAAAAGGATGAAATACTGATATATGGTACCATATTAACAATCTTTGAAAACATCAGGCTTAAGTTCCACCTTATTCATTCATTCATAGTACGGATTGAACCCAAGGGGCCTTTTACACTGAGCTATATCTCCAGTCCTTTTTACTTTTTATTCTGAGATAAGGTCTTGCTAAGTTGCTGAGGCTGGCCTCGAACTTGTGATCCTCTTGCCTTAGCCTCCTGAGTAGTTGGGATTACAGGTATGCCTGGCCATTATGCTTAAGAGAAAGAAGCTAGTCACAAAAAAGTGACATCTCATAGATTCCATTTATCTGAAATATCCAGAATAGGCAAATTTCAGAGATGGAAAGTTTAAGGGTGATAGCCTGGCTAAGTGTGGGGTTTCTTTTGGGGGTGGCAAAAATGTTACAAGCTTAGACCACAATGATGACTTCACTCTGTGAATATGCTAAGTATAAATGTATAATTAAGTTATACATCCTAAATGAGTGAGTTTGGGGTTGATGGTGTAGTTCAGTGGTGTAATGTTTCTCTAGCCTGAGTGAGGCCCTGAGTTCAATGCCCAGAACTGCATAAATGAGTGAGTTTTATGGCATGTGCATTATATATTGAAAAATATTCAGAAAACATTTTTTAAGTGTACTACTAGGTCTAATATTCTTGTGATTCTAAAGGCAACCCCCAAAAATTAGCTTCAAAAATTGTTTTTTATGTTGTAAAAACAGAATAAGCAAACAGTAAGCAGAATAAATTAAGGTGCATACTTCGAAGCAGAAATTCATTTGCATAAATGTGTACTGGCATATTAAACATAATTTTATACTCAAGGCAGGCACTCTTCCAAGAACAGAGCTCAGAAATGTACCTATTTCTTCAAAGTGACAGATCTGTTGCGTGGAATATTTCCCCTTCTGAACAATCTCGCAATTGGCCCTGGAAGTGTTTCTGAAAGTTATGCTTCTCTACTGATGAATAAAACTGGCTTCATTTTCAAAGGATTTAGTTTACATTTCTGAACATTTAAGTACAGAATGGGTTTTATTTTCTTGATTTATGCAACCGTTTTTTACGTTTTTTCTTGTAAAAAAGGATGTATTTCTGAAATCAAGCTTATTTTGCTGTAATAAATCATTCTTTCAAGATCTGTACTAACTACAATCTTGCAAAAGGCTGCATTATTCAGAACTAAAAGCATCCATGACATGAATTTTGGTGTCTTTGTTGTGGAATGAAATTTAATTATAGAATGTCCAACTTACATCATGCCTAGAGGTATTTACATCCTGAATTTCTAGTCCTGTTCCAAGTCTGGCCACATTATTATAGGGAGCTCATAGCCCCAAATTTTCCAGTAATGCATCCCTTCAAAAATGGAAGCAATAATAGCATCCCTGCAAAATAAATTTTATGGTAGCGCAACTTTAGCACTAATGTGTCTGACTAGCAATAAACTTGAGAAACCGGGATGCCAGGAACTGAAAACCTCTATTATCTATTGGAGGAGTATTTTTTTCCAAGTCTTGTCAGATGACCACAGATAAAGGTATATAAATACAAGCATGGACATTATATATAATGGCCAAAGGATAGTGAAGCTGGATAAAATGAATAACAGTATAAAAATACTGTCTACTGTAGGCCTCAACTTGATGTAGCCACATTAGCTAAGCCCTCTTTACAAGTTTACCTAACAGTAGTTTCATGGCCTTTAGAATTTAAACAGATCTCCTGATGATGGTTGCCTCTCTCTGCTGTATTGAAGGAAGCCTGGACTGGTTCTTCTCAATGAAAGCCTGTCAACTAGAAGGCATTAGAATCATTTAGGCATCATTTCTTTAAAAAAAATAGCAAGCATGAGTCAAATGATTTCAAGGTCTCATTAAAGATTTGTGCTGTGAAGATTTGGGGATAGAGGGCTTTGATTTCTGACTATTTCTCACCTATTTGAGGCTACCTATATCATACTTTCCTCAATACTTCTTCCCTCCACCCATCTTGGGCAGTGAGCAGCAGGAAAGAGGCCTATAATCTCTTCCCTAGCAGAGGGGCAGTATAGGGGTGACAGTGGGCTTCCTGGGCTCTCCCAAGTCCTAACCACCTGGTTGCACTGCAAGCTCTGAGAACTGAAGGTCCACATGGACAGCTCTCACCAGCCATGAGTCACACATTGTCACAACATGGGGTTGCAATAAGTATGTAGAAATAACACATTAATAAAAATTGAATCAAGGTATCTATAGGTCAATACAGCATTTGAATTATTGATTGAAAAACTACAAACTCTTTTTCTCTCATTTATTTTAAGAGGCACAAGCACTGAGGAGGAAATTTGTCCCCAGTAAAAATGAGGAGTTTTAAAGAACTGCACTGGCTGCCACCTCTCTGTGGAATGGATACAATGGCTTTTAATCTAAATGATCTGAATTGTTTGCATAAACTCCATCTTCATCAAATCACGCCACTGGTCTTTTATTCACTTATTTTTGACTCATCTATTCATTTATACCAGTGAGGTCAAATAATTTGTTTTCTGCCTTCTAGATATGCAACCAGTTTTTGTACCCTAGAGATCTGGAAGCCTTTTGAAACAATTGAAATACAGATATTCCACCATTAGCATAATTTTCTGCAGAGAATGGCTTTGTGTTTTCGTATCCTTGCCTTGTCACTAGAAATCTTCAACACTGTTGAAATGATGGACGGGCTCCATCTTGAAAATAAAACACCAAAGCTAAGATAAATGCTGATATTTGGTTTAGGGGATGGACATAAATCATAGCACCTGGCCTTCCCTTCCTCCCAAATCACCTTCCAAGGTGCTTTCACGCCCTGCCCCGTGCTGCTTCACGATGAAACATGCAGAGCTGTTTTAGAAAATGAGCCCAGTGGTAAAGCAATTCCCCAGCACAGCCGAGGAATCCATTGCCAACTACTTGACTCTAATCAAGTTGTTTTGGTCTAAATCTCAGGCTCGAAACTTGGTGTCTCCCATGCCTTCGATGAGGATGGATGATGTCCAGTCTCACTTGGTGTTTCGGCATTGCCTCAGCACTCAGCTGTTTTTTTCCTCCTAACTCATCCAGTGATCTCCCAATCCCCATCTCATATTTACTGAAAACTCACTTTGTAACACTCAGTTTTATATCTTCATTGGAACTAGGAAATTAATTTAACCTCACGCTTTCCAAAAATCTACTGCGGTCATGGAGACCGGGGCCAAAGTGGTTGGGGTTTTGTGTGCCTGAAAGTAGCCAGCATTATTCTTTGACCGCTAATGACTCTTCCAGATCAAGGAGCTCCTGTCCAGCCTTTGAATTTTCCCAGAAAAGTTCCTAGCTTGCCTGTCAGGGATAATAAGGGATGTCTCCTGATGCCTGGGATGTAGTCTGTCCAGGGTGCTTGATTTCCTGCAGCTGCTCTTTGGCAGAGAGAAAATCAAGCAAATGAAAATGGCAAAGTCCTAATAGTATATGGATTGGAACTCCGTGACACTGGACCATTTTGTTGTGTTTTTTCAGCTTTCCGTTTTTTTTCCTATTTGTTCAAATTGGTCGTACATATTGGAGGGAATCGTTGTTACATATTTCAGCTTTCCATTTTTGAGTTTGAAGCTGAACAGAGCTTTGATCCTGTTGTGTCCTTTGTTCAAGATGGCTAGAGATGGCTACACCAAGTAGAGGTTTCAGAGGAAAGTTTGACATGGGAGATCATCCACTCTGACTCCTCATTTTAAAATTGAAGCTATGAAAACCCATGGTGGTGAGTTGGAGAAAGAGCTGAGACCAGAAATGCAAGTGCCCCATAACCCAGCTGTGTCTGTCTTTATTGCCTCTCTCAGTCTTGGACCAAGTCTGCGCGAGGTGTGGTGACCCTTAACAAGAGAAGAAAATGAAGAAAGGGTGAAAGAAAGACATTATGTAAATAAAGTGGAAATACTATTTTGTTCAAACTGAGGGCAAACATTTTTCTGTAGGAGATCTTAAAAACATTTCTGATCATATAAAAACAAATTAGAATAAAAGAATAACGTACACAAGGGAGATCTTTGTGGCATTATGATGCTTCTGTGTTGTGATTGTGGTCCTGTGCCATTTTCATGCCTTACAATGTAAGTCCGAGGCCAGCCTGGGTGATTTAGCAAGACCCTGTCTCAAACATGGCATTAAACCATATGCACGCATTGCAATAATCAAGTTCCTGGTTTTGCCATTGTTCTGTAGTTTTATAAGATGTAACCACGGAGGACCTCTATATTATTTTTGCAATTTCCTGTGAATCTGATTATTTAAAAATAAAAAGCATTTTTTCAAAAAGAGACAAATTTGAGATTCATTGTGCTTTTTCCTCCTAAATTCAAGACTATGTGTACAATCTTCCAAACAATTAATAAGTGAATAAATGTGATTTTACTCACTCTGTGTTTTGCATTACCTCATGAAAAAAAATATAAAGAAAGAAAAGTTTTCTCTTTTATGATAGAAATGTCTCCAAGGAGTTGAGTAGAGCTGTTAGGTCCTACCACCCCAATAGTGACTTTTTACAGGCAACTAGAAATCTGACATATCTATTCCATCAGTGTGGATGAACGTTATAAACGAAGTGGATATTTTTATATTGTGTTGATATCATATGCTAAATTGCATTTGGTGAGATGTCATTTGGACTGAATTGCTTTAGGAGAATTTTCTTACTTAATTTTTATTTTTTAATTTTAGTTATTGAATCCAAAACACTTCAAGGAAGCAAAGGAGAACACAGCTTTAACAACCCTGGAGTCTTTGTTATAGAAAACACAACAGTTGAATTTCAGAAGGGTTCTGAGAGGCAAACCTTTAAGATTACAGGACCTCTGATGGCTGATTTCATCTTCAAGGTAGGATGATCTGGTTCATAAATTTCAGCATATGAATCTCAGAATGTCTTGAGTTTTAAAAATAGCAAGTTTGAAGCTGAGCATGATGGCACATACCTGTTATTCCAGCTACTCAAGGAGGCTGAGGCAGGAGGATCTTGCATTTGAGGCCAACCTGGGAAACTTTTAAATAAAAATTAACAAAAACAAAATGGGTAGGGAACATAGCTCAGTGGAAGAGCACTTGCCTAGCATGTACAAGGCCCTGGGTTCACTCCTCAGTACTGAAAACAAAACAAAAAACAAAAAACCCCTCCAAAACAATGATAAAACAGTGTTTGCTCAGCAGGTGCTCATATGGAGCATGTATCATCAATATTTGTATCTTGACAGTCTGTTCCCAAAAAAAATGTTTGTCCTCTCTCAAGTATCTGCTTCTTAACTCTGAGAGTTAAGAAACCACAGACTTTACTTTTATAAGGGAAATAATTAATTTTGTATTTATAATCTCCACTTGCTGTGTTCCATTTTAAATCTAATGGCATTTAGAGGAAATGGACAAGCATTGAATATACCATCCTTGCAGAAAAGAGCAGAGGACAGAAGGATAGAGGTTCATTCCTCAGCCCCTTTTCACTTCTACTCTCGGCCCTGAGAGTGCACAGTCTTGCAGTGGCTGACTTAGATCAGGGATTCCTTCCCCAGGTGACTTTTAATGATTTGTACCTATCATAAAGTGTCCTCAGAGGAACTCTTCCTTCCTGGCACCATGAGCCCATGCCCCTCTCTGGATAAAGCTGAGGCATCTTCCCTCCTTCAGAGGACAGGAAATGTAGTGACCAACCTATTTCCAAGGATGCACAATTCTGATAAATTTGGAAATGCCTAAGAATGAAAAGAAAATGAGAGTTCAGTGGGTAGTTGTGTCCTCTTCCTTTTCAGAAAACTCATTCCAAAATGTAAGTGGAAGAGGGAAAATTGCCCTAATTGCTAGTGAAATCTTTGTGGATGAAAAAAAAAAGAGCTCATTACCTGCAGAAGGACCGTCTGCGTTCCACTTAAGCATTTGTTGAAGAATGTTTCCTGGAGGCACCGGTTCTGTCATCAGAGGTGCATCGTAGATGAAAGCTGCCAATTGATCCAGATTCCTGAGATCCAAATCAGCCCACAGTGAGATCTGCCAAGTGTCAGTCTTCACAGTGGTTTCTGTTTTTTTGTTTTTGAAACTTTGGATTTTAAATGGTCAATACTGAAAAGTTAAGAAATTCTTATGTAAAAATATCTTTTTTTTTTCCTGCTTTTCTTTAAAAATGGGAAGACTTGACAACTAGCTTGCATTTTACCATCACAATCATGGTTGCAGTTGAGAAGCAGCTGTGCTCTAGTCAAGCACTCTCTGTAGTTTGCCGTGGTCCACACCATTTCCTTTTGCCTCCTTGATTGCAGTGTTGGTTGCCATTTGCCTGTTTCAGGTATTTGTGTATCTGCCTGGCTTCCATAGACATTTAAGTTTGTGACTTCTGTGTCAGATCCTTAAAGCACTGACCTAGTATTTTTCTCTGATAGTCACGTTGTAAAAGATTGGGGGGGAGCCAGAATTATCCTCTTATTCTCTCTCTCTCGTTCATTATTATGGCATAAATTTTATACTTGTCTTGCTTTTCTTAGGTCTTGCCTGTTTGGTTCTCCAGTGGTAAACACATACAAACACACATGCACACACACACACCTTTTTTTTTCTCTTTTAATTGCTGCTCAGAGAATCTGTATTCTTTATCAGTGCAGAGGTTTCTGATTGAGTAGAACATATCAATATGATGAGGGGATGGAGGAGTACCACAAAGATTAGTAATCAAGGTAATGATTGTAGTATCAACATGGGTAGATCTTGAAGATATCTTTTTATTGATGCTGTGCATGGAAGTGTGATACACATAAACTGTATTTGTGTGCACACATACACAGGTGTGCAGACCTTCATTAATTTTTGGAAGGATATATCCCAAAATGAAAATAACAGTCATTATTTCAGAAGGGATAAATGCTTTGGGGGAGGGTCTTAGTGTCACTTACAGTATCTAACTCTTAAAATAATTTTTTAAAAATGCTTTCATGTATCATCTACATAACTAAAATTATTGTAGACCTTCTTACCCAACTTATGTATTCACCTCTGAATAGAGTAAGTTTTAACAGTGTGCTATCCATTGTCTGAATTAATACTTGATCCTCCCTATTCCTGTCTCTGATTTCTGTCTTTCTCAGACTTAATAAACAGTCCTGGACTTCAACTTCTGGAAGCCATTTGAGCTCTCCAGACTGAAAAAATAGTTTAAAAATATGTATTTATTAAAGAGGGAGTCACACACAACTGACTTGTGCATAAATAGAACTTCATTTTCATGCCCATGGCCATTTTCTTTCATGGATGTGGTGGGCTGGGTGGGAGAGAATTTGGCAAAATTGGAGACCCTTGTGATGAAGTAAGACCGACTGTGATGTTGTTTTTCCCTGACTTGGGAACTTGTGCAAATGATGTGTGTTTCTAGGAAATATCTTTTTCCATTGTTTTTTTGAATCTTTTAGCATTGCCAGCCTGTGTTGTTGCTGGGATAAGGAACTCTTCACTTCTACTCCTCTCTTCCTGGCTCATCATGCAGTTAAGGGATGGCTGTAATTTCAGTGGGAGGGTAAAAGTGTACATGGGGCCATGGATGATGGTTCCCCTATGTTAGACTCCAGGAGGCCAAGAGCATCTGATCTACAAAGGGGCTGCAACCTGAGAGAAGGGGAGGCAGCGAAGATGTAGCGTAGCTGGCGCGCTGGGCTGTGTGGATGCATCCTTCATACATACAGTTCATGTGGCAGATTTATTTCATGAACTTTTTAATAAACATACCATTGAAATGACTGTATTCTCACATGTAAATTATGTAGATATCAGCAGACCCATCATCTTGTAGTTATCATTGCTCACATTCAGAAATTTAGTAATCCTCTACATCAGTAAAAAAATACCTTTCTTGTTTCTATTTTTTAATATGCTATATTTTCATGGTTGGAACATACCTGAAATTTCTGCTTTTCTTCTTTCCAGTGGATTTCTCACTATATAGTCTCATCTGCCTGAGTGGTCTGTTTCTTATGGATGGCTTGTGGCACTATGGTGCTGGCGTAGTTTGGATCAGAGCCTATAAGGTATTGTTGTTTGGTCCTGTAATACGTGCACATTGCCACCAGGCGGCAGTAGGGAGCTTTGACCAAGTCGTTGACATTCTGTGCTTTGTTGATTGGACCATGAGAGACACTATTTGTTCAGGGAGAATTTACTGCATATTGGCATGTGTGAGTAGATGTTGGTAAATATAAATTTTAATCCTATTCCCCTGAGAATATCTAATAAAATTAAACTAAATGTCTTTAAATAGAGACATCTCTGTCTGTGGTTAATTTTTAACTATAGCTGGTAGGTTTTCTCCTCTTAAAACACATGTACATCTTGTAGGGGTAGGGGATTTGTCTTCTTTGTGGCCTGAAATCCTCCTTTTCTGCCAGAAGTCTTCTTAGGGAGTAATTTTTCTTCCATTCAGATACTTTGTGTTTTCTGATTGCTTTTCCACTAGTTTTCAGCTATTCAAGTTCCATCTCCAGTTTCCTTCCACCTCAGTTCCTGTATTTTTTATGCTTTTCTGGGAGTTATGGTAGCATGTCTAACTTACCCAAGGACAGGAGAATTTTAAACTGCCTGTTATCCTTCCTCTCAATACATCCCTAGGGGTTTCAAAACATGGCAAGACAGTTTAGAGTCAGTGCCTGCATTAGTTTTTTCCTAAGGCTACCATAACAGAATATCACAAACTGAATTGCATAAACAGGAATTTATTATCTCACGGTTTGGGAGTCTAAATGTCCAGCATCAAGGTGTTAACAGGATTGGTTCCTCCTGAGGGCTGCAAGAGAGGGTGTGTCTCATGCCTGCAGTCTCAATTCTTAGAGCTCAGCATTCTCTCTGTGCCTCCAAATCCTCCCACTGCATGTGTCCACCTCCCTGTCCAAGTCCCCCCTTTTATAAGACACAGTTATAATGGAATGGGGCCCACCCTAATGTCCTCGACTTAATTTGATTACATCTGCAAAGACCCTATTTCAGATCATATGCTGAGGTACAGTGGGATAGAACTTCATTCTCTTTGGGAGGACACAATCCAACTAATAACAGACCCAACAGAAAATGGAATTTATACATTTTATCATCATCTCAATCATCCATCCATCCTCTTTCCCAATAAACACAGAGGTTGAATGTGGTAAGCAGATGGAAATTTCTTGGTTAAAACATTTCAAAAACTCTAGTAGTTGGGGTTGGGGATTTAGCTCAGTGGCAGAGTGCTTGCCTAGCATGCACAAGGCCCCAAGTTCAGTCCTCAGCCCTAAAAAAAAAAAAAAAAGCCTCTAGTAGTTGCCAGAATTCACTGACTGATACACACACACACACACACACACACACACACACACACATACACATACACACACACACGCATATGTGTGTATTTTCAGTTTTATGTTAAAATCATATATATATATATATACATATATATATATGTATATATATATATATACATACACATTTGATGACTGGAGGAAAAGACAGAATACTAGTGTTCAACGTATATTTGTTAAATATAATGATGATTATGGTTTGGAAAGAAGACTGACTACTTTTGTTTGGCCAGGGTTTGATGTGGTGATGGTAACATAACCCTTTAATGGAGAGGTACAGATGGAGTAACTATCTCTATCACATTGTTCAGAAGAGGCTCAGTTTATGACTATTGCTCTGGCTTAAGTGTTGGTATCCTCTCCTTTCACTCTCCGAAGCATCCAGGCTTGGTCAGTCAATCAGATGGTTTCCTTAGGTAAGGAACACTAAGCAAGGCAGAGATTGGATAGGTGTCCTAGCACAACACAAAGGTCACACAGCACAGAGGGCACACAGTCCATAAGTAACATGGAGGGGCCTGGTCACCAGAGCAGCTCTTGGCAGAACAGACACAGCTGAGTTCATGACACTGATGTTCCTTGTAAGAATCCTAGTGGCCAGGGGGATAGAGGACACTGCTGTGGGCCTAAGGAAAGGATGAGGATGTTCATCATGAATCCAGGCCCTTCCTTCCCTTTCCACCTGTATGATATCCTAGGTGGAACACCACCACAGAGAAGAACAGGCTGAAGGAGGGGAACAGCTGAAGGACTGGACAAGCCCCTATCTGAAACCAAAATATCTGAAGAGGATGCATTAAATTATTGAACCAGTCGAGGGTGTAGGATCAAACTCAATTTAAATTGTCGTCTCTTACCCTCCAGTTAAGAGGGGACTTGTAAGGAAGATCAGAGCTGCCTGAATGTGGTAGTGCACTCCTGTAATCCCAGTGACTAGGGAGACTGAGATAGGAGGGTCACAAGTTCAAGACTAGCCTAGACAACTTAGTGAGACCCTGTCTTAAAAAATAAAAGGCTGGGATGTGGCTCAGTGGTAAAGCATCACTGGGTTCAATCTCTGATACCAAAAAAATGAAGATCAGAGGCAAAAAAGACTTTCTTTCTGAAATTGTTGGAATCTGACTGGACTTTACTATAAAATCAAACTTATGGGGATAAAAAGGCCCTTGAAGATTTAAGGAACTTCACTTTCCAAAGGTGTTAGTTTGAGTTTTATGTATTTAGTTAGGAATTTTTTATTTATTTTAAAGAAAAAAAATCTTGTATCTCTTGTTTTGCCTGTTTTTCTCTCTATAAAGAACACAATATATTATCAGTCTTCTTGGAACAAATATCCAAATTCTAGCCGCTTTCTGGTATTAAAATTCTTAAAATGCTCATTGATTCTTAGTGGTCATAATAGAGACTAAATACAACTAAACTGAATGAGATTTTATTAGTAGTATGTAGATTCAAACTACCAGCAGTTTGTAGCTTAATATACATGGATTGATTGGTTTCTCCAGAACCATGTTATTGGAAACAGTGCATTTTGTTTAATTTACCAAAATTTATGATCAAAATGATTTCTTTTAAATAAACATATCTACCAAGAAATCTTGATTAATTGGTCATTTTAATGCTTCTGTTTGAAATTCAAAGTATATTACCCATATTTTTTGTCATGAAGTTGATATTTCTGACTTAGCAATGGCAAATCCATGCCTTCATTTTAATTCCTTTAGTGGAGGGCCTAGGGGAATCACATGTGTATTTTTGGGTGTCTGTTCGGCACTTCTATCCTGCACAGTGAAGAAGCACGCAAGTGTTCAACTGGCCATACACCAGAGTTGCTGTCACTTACTTTCTTACCCTGGTATCCAAACATTTCACTTTGAAATACAGTGGGGGCAATTTGGGGGATCCTGTGGGTATAGGAAACTATAGCTCCGAGGAGGGCTTTTTTAAATTAAAATGTTTTCCTCAAGATATAGAATATAATATTTTCTCTGCTAGGTTATAATAAAAACAACAAAACCTTAACAAAGAAAGGTGAAGCTCAGGTCTGGCATTGTAGTCTATTATTCCTTCAGCCATTGCTCCTATTAACCAACCTTTTCTTCTTAGATAAGTGAAAAATGACAAAACAGGCAAGAGGGAGCCATAAATATATTTGTGAAAGAAAAAAATACCTTGGATCCTTCAGATGTAGGTGTTCATCTTTCCATTTTCTTTTCCTATCTGTCCTCATTGGGTTCAGTTCCTCTGATCTCCACCGGGCAGCTGGTTAATCCCTGACTTATTCCCTGTACTGATGGGAAGTGCTCCTGGAGAGGGGGAGGAGGTGATCATGAGGAACAGATTAGTTGGAGGTAGATGTAGAGGAATCTCACCTGCTTGTTCCCTACTTTCTATACATGGAATTTCTCATGAGATAGAATACCAAGTTACCAGCTGGGAATGATGGTGTGAAAGAAATTGGAAGTTTGAAGTCTGAAGAAGATGCATAAAATGTCTACCTTAAAGAATGGGAGAATAAATGGATTAGGGGAAAAATCATGTATTTTCTGGCAGCATTAAGGGGCCATTTGAGGTCAGTGAGCATGGACTTCAGGTAAGTTGGTGTGTATTTGCTCTGCACTGATAGTAAAAGACACAGGTTGAAGAATCACATGCAGGTAAGACAATGTCTGGAAGTGCATTGGGTCATTTTCTTTCTTGCAAACCTTCTTAAGGATGAAATTTTTCTCAGAAACTCCACAATAGAACTTTATTACCTCTCATTTGCAACAATTAAGTCACATCCCTTAGATCTTCTAAGTGTAGATTCTCCTAGTCTAGATCCTTTAAGAAGCAAATGTCAAAATATGATGAGATATGCAAGAAATTTATTTAGTATTTGGCTGTGAGAAAAAATGAAGAAGGAAGTAGGGTGAGGCTGGGAGACCTGACAGATGACACAGAAAATTTGAGCCCGGGTAAAGGACAGTGGGGAGGAAGGAAGATCAGGTGGAAGCATCTTATATAGCAAGACAGTTCTAAGAATTTGCCAAGACTGCAAGGAAGTCCTTGAGCCAACATCTGTCGCATAACTCTCCATTGTCCCTGAAACAGGTCTGCATTACCACCCCTTCCTGCTATGCTCATTTATTGACTGGGAGTGACTGTGGGAAGCTTAATCTGAACCTGGGATTTTGGTCAGTTATCCTGTTCATAATTGTGTGTCTGAGCAGAATGTTCTTGTGGGTCTTACATCTAGCAAGAATAAGGTGACTCTAAAGATTCATTTAGAACAATAAGGACTTACCTGAGACACAGGAGGGAGAGATGAACACCAGGACAAAACTGGGTCTCTGTAGAATGGGAAGGGGAAATGGCTACTACAGTTAAGGATTTTCACTTGCTATAAAACATCTCATCTTGATGCCTTTTCTTCTCTTTGTTTTTCTTTTTTTTAATTCAATAGTAATGGAGAGGATTTAGAAGACATTTCACTTTTTCTTAGGCTTATTTATATTTTTTTTAGAGAGGGGGAGAGAGTGAGAGAAAGAGAAAATCAATTTTGTTTACTTTTTCATCTGGCATTTGCTTTCCTAACATTTAATTGTATAGGTGGTCCTGGGGTTTGAACCTGGGTCCTCCTACATGCTAGGAAAGCACCATAACTGCTGAGCTACTGCACCAGTCTCTTCTAGGCTTTTTTTTTTTTCCGACATAGTCTTACATATTGGAGGGAATTGTTACACGTTCATGCATACATGCATATTGACATAGTGAGATAGTAAGTTAAGGCCGATCCTAGAGCAGGATCTACCCCCCTTCATCCATTCCCTGAACTCATGTCTCTTCTGTAACCCGATAGTATAATTTGAAACGAATATATGTATTAATGCTTGACATTTCTGAGTTTCTCTGCCTTCCTGTGTATAGTCAGGCTTCTAATGGGAGTTGAGTATTCCCCACTGTATTGATAACCCCTCTAAGCCCTCCTTCCCATTTCTGCCTTCCTCCCTTCTCCCCCAACCTGCATAGGTGTGGTTCCCTCAGCTTATGTGAAATTTCAACTATGGTGAGTTTTTTACTTGAACTCAGCTACCTATCATCCTGTCTTAGGTTTTACATGAACTTCCACATATGAGAGAAAATATTTGGTCCTTAAAACTTTGTGTTTGGGATATTTCACTCAGCATAATTTTCTCCATCTCCATCCATTTGGCTGCAAATGCCATGATATCATTCTCTCTAATAGCAGAGTAGAACTCCATTATATAAATATACCCCAGTTTTTTAAATCCATTCATCTAGCAAGGAGCATCTGGGTTGGTTCCATAGTTTGGCAATTGTAAATTGAGCTGCTATAAACTTTGATGTAGCTGTGTTTCTGTAGTATGCCGATTGTAGCTCTTTTGGGAAAATACCCAGGTTTGGGATAGCTGGGTCGTAAGGTAGTTCCATCCCTAGTTTTTTGAGGAGTTTCCACACTGCTTTCCAGAGTAACTGAACAAGTTTGCAGTCCCACCAGCAGTGTGTTAGTGTTCCTTTCTCCCCACAACCTCTCAAGCATCTGTTATTGTCTGTATTCTTTATTTTTGCCACTGTGACTGGAGTGAGGTGGAATCTCAGTGAAGGTTTGGTTTGCATTTCGCTGATTACTAGTAATGTAGAACATTTTCTCATATATTTATTGGCTTTCTGGACTTCCTTTGTTGAGAAGTTTCTGTTTAGTTCTCTAGCCCATTTATTGATTGGATTATTTCTGTTTTTGATCCATTCTTTAAATTCTTTGTACATTCTAGATATAAGTCCCCTGTTGGAGGCATAGCAGGCAATGATTTTCCCCCCATTCTGTAGGTTCTGTCTTGATACTCTTGACTAAATCTTTAGCTGAGCAGGTTTTTAGTATGATAGCACTCCACTCATTGATTCTTGGCTTTAATTCTTGAGCTATGGGAGTCCTGTTGAGGAGGGAATTGCCTACACTGATGTCAAGGAGTGTTGATCCTATTTTTTCTTCTTGTGATTGTATAGATGTGGTTTAATTACTAATTCTTTGATCCATTTCCATTTGATTTTTGTGCAGGGTGAGAGATAAGGATCTAATTTCATTTGTCTGCATATGGCTGTCCAGTTCATCCAGCACCATTTGTTGAACAGGTTGTCTCTCCTCCACATTATAATTTTTCCCCTTTGTCAAATATCACATGGTTAAAGACTTGTGGATTTGTCTCAGTATCTTCTGTTTTGTTCCATTGGTCTTCATGTCTGTTTTGATACCAAAACCATGCTATTTTTATTACCATAGCCCTATAGTATAATTTTCAGGTCATAATTATGACTCCGTCTGTTTCCTCTTTCTTGCTTAGTAATGTTTTGGCTATTCTGGGTTTCCTGTTGTTCCAATTGAATTTGAGAATTGCTTTTTCCCATATCCATGGAGAATGTCATTGGTATCTTGATGGGGATTGCATTGAATCTCTACAGGGCTTTCAGCAGAAAAGCCATTTTAACCATATTGATTCTGCCTAACCAAGAAAATGGGACGTTTTTCCATCTTCTCAGCCCTTCTTCAATTTCTTTTTTTAATGTTTGAGTTTTCACTGTAGACATCCTTTATATACTTTGTTTGATTATTGCCCAAGTATTTCTTTCTTTCTTTTTTTTTATTTTTGAGGTTATTGTGAATGGGACTGATTTCTGGACTTCTTTGGCAGAATCGCTGCTGAAGTATAGGAAAGATATTGACTTTTGAGTGTTGGTATTGTAACCAGCCACTTTGCTAAATTCGTTTATAAGCTCTAGTAGTCTTCTGATAGAGGCTTTTGGGTCTGCTAGGTATAGGATCACGTCATCAGCAAATAAAGATAGCTTGTCTTCCTCTTTTCCTATTAGAATTCCTTTGATTTCCTTCTCTTGTGTGATAGCTCTGGCTAGAGTTTTGAGGACTATATTGAGCAAGAGTGGTGAGAGTGGACAGCCTTGTCTTGCACTTAAATTTAGTGGGAATGGTTTCAGTCTTTCACCATTAAGTATAATGCTGGCTATGGGTTTGTCATAAATGGCTCTTACAAAATTACTGTATCTTCCTTTGATTCCTATTTTCTCCAGAGTTTTGACCACAAATAGGTGTTGAATTTTATCAAAGGCATTCTGCATCATTTGAGATAATCGTATGGTTTTTGTCTTTAATTCTGTTTTCAGTGGTGAATCACATTTATTGATTTGTGTATGTTGAACCAGCCTTGTGTTCTGGAATGAAGCCCACCTGATTGTGATATACTATGTTTTTGATGTGTTTTTGGATGTGGTTTGCTAGAATTTTATTAAGGATTTTTGTGTCTATGTTCATCAGGGAAATTGGTCTGTAGTTTTCTTGATGTGTATTTGTTGGGTTTTGGTATTAGGGTTATATTTGCCTTGTAAAATGTATTTGGGAGGGTTCTGTCTCTTTCAGTTTCGTGGAATAGCTTACTAAAGAGAGGTGTTAATTCTTCTGTAATGGTCTGGTAGAACTCTGCTGAGAATCATCAGGTCCTGGGCTTTCTTTTTTTTGAAGGCCTTTAATTGCTGTTTCAATTTTGCTACCTGAGTTTGGTTTATTTAAATTTTCAGTATTCTCCTCTGTTAATTTGGGAGTGTTCTATGTGGCTAGGTCTTTGTCTATGTCTTCCAGATTATCAAACTTGGAAGAGTACAGTTTTTCAAAATAAATTTTAATAATCCTCTGCATTTCAGTTGAGTCCATGGTGATATCTCCATTTTTATCTTTGATTTTGTTGATTTGCTTCATTTCATTATTCTTTCAGGTAAGGTTGGCTAGGGGTCTGCCAATTTTATTTAATTTTTCAAAGAACCAACTCTTTTTTTTGTTGATTCTTTGTATTTTTGTTGTTGTTGTTGTTGTTGTTTGTTCTCAATTTCATTGATTTCAGCTCTGATCTCGGTTATTTCCTGCCTTCTGTTAGATTTGGGATTGGCTTGTTAATCTTTTTGTAGGGAATTTGAGTTAGAGCATAATTTTTTTTTTTTTTTTGGTCTCTCTCCTGATTTTTGATAAAGGTATTCAGTGCTATAAATTTACCTCTTAAGAATGCTTTCATACTGTCCCGGAGATTTTAATATGTTGTGTCATCTTTCTCATTTGTTTCTAAGAATTTCTTTATTTCTGTTCTCATTTCATCTTTGATCTATTCTTAAGAGTATTATTCAATCTCCAAGTATTTATGTACTTTCTGTTGTTTTTCTTGTTGATTGCTAAGATCATACTGTTGTGGTCTGATAGGATACATGGGATTATATTAACTTTTTGATATTTACTAAGGTTAGCTTTGTGGACTAGGATGTAGTCTATTTTGGAAAAGAATCAGGGTGCTGCTGAGAAGGTAAACTCAGACAATTTGGGATGGAATATTCTGTAAATGTCTGTTATGTTCAATTGATTGATAGAGTTGTTTAGGTTAGAGGTATCTTTATTGATTTTTTTTGTTTTGATGATCTATTGTTGATGGTGTATTAAAGTCCCCCAGTATTATTGCATTGAAATCAATGAGTGGTTTAATGTTCTTAAGTACTTTTTCCACATATTTGGAAGAGTTGCAATTGGGAGTATCAATGTTAACTATTGATATGTCTTCATGATGTATTTATTATTCCTTTTACTATGATTTAGTGACCTTCTTTATCGTTTCTGACTAATTTTTTGTCAAAGTTAACTTTCTCAGATATAAGGATGGCAACACCAGTTTGCTTTCTTGGGTCATAGACCTGGTAGATTTTTTGCCATCCTTTCACCTCAATCTGTGTCTATTTTTGACTGTGAGGTGTGTCTCCTATAAGCAACATATTGTTAGATTTTGTTTTTTGATCTAGTCTGCTGATCTGTGACTTTTGATTGAGGCATTGAGTCCATTCACACTCAGTGTTAGAATAGATGTGTGATTCTGGGTCCCTGACATTGTGACCTTTGCTGCATTTTGCGCCATCTGGATATCTTTTAGTGAGTTATATTTTTATTGACTTTCCTCTGTTTATGGACTTTGGAAGTTCTTAGCTTGTTCCTGTGATTGAAGTTTGTCTTTGAGTATTCTCTGTAGAGCTGGTTTTGTTTTCATGTATGTTGCAAGTTTGTTTTTATCATGAAAGTATTTCCCCATCACATTTAAAGCTGAGTTCTGCAGGGTGTAGTATCCTTGGCTGAAAATTATTTTCTTAAAATATTTGAAAAATATCATTGCATGTGCTCCTGGCCTTTATTGTCTGAGCTGAAGAAACCACAGTAATCTTTATTGGTCAGCATCCAAATGTGATCTGGTGTTTTTCTCTTATTGCTTTTAAAATTCTTTCCTTGATTTTTCTATTAATCATTTTGTATATGATGTGTCTCAGTGAGTTTCTCATCTGGTTAGGTCTATTTAGTGTCCTATAGTCATCTTGAATTTGGATTTCTGGATCAATTCTGATAAATGGGAATTTTTCTTTGCCTATCTGTCTCATTGAGAAAGTTCTTTATGCTGTTTGTTGTTCTGTATTTTCGCCTATCCCAATAAGTTTCTGGTTATTTCTTCTCATCTCGTCCCATATTTCTTGTAAGTTCTAATTATGCTCAGTAATTTTCTTTTCTTGTCTGTCCTTCTTGTATTCAACATTGCTCAGCCTGTCTTTGTTGTCTGATTTTCGTTCTTTGAGAGCTGAAGTTCTATTTTCTACTGAGTTTAATATTAAAAATATCATCCATTGAGATTTTAATTTGGTTGACTGTGTTTTTCAATTCTAAGAGCAGCACCGTGTCTCTTTTCAGAATGTCTAGCTCTTAATAAAGTGGTCTCTCAGCCCCTGCACTTTCTCTTATTTCCTTCCTTAAGTTGACTTTTAATTCTCTGATTGTTTTAATAGTCAGACTGTTGATACTTTTTTCTAAGTTTTCATCCAGAATCCTATCCGTGGACTCCTTGGCTAGGGAGTTGTGGTTTTTTGGGGGAGAATTGCTTCCCTTTTTCTTCATTTTCAGGGTTAGGGAATGGGCTTGTGAGCCCTCTTTGGTTGTTTTACTTTGGAAATGTTGATGAGTTATGGGGTTTTTGTCTCTCTGGTAGCTTCTGCCGGGTGCTATTTGAAAAGCTGAGATTAACAGCAGGCTTCCCAATCTATGGCTAATTATTGACTTTTGCAATTTCTGATACCTCACAAGATAAGGTGTGAGAGACAATATGAGCAGCCAGTGGGTACAATAAACAGGTTAACTTGGTTAATTTGTTCCTTCTGAAAGTGTTACCATGTTAATTATCACCTATGAGCAGAATGGTTGGATTAATAAATATCTTTGGTTCCAGCACTATTAACCATCAGATTATACCTGGATCAAAAGTAACCAAGCATTATCAAATTTGACATTCGCATCTGATTTCCACTCAGGCCCTCCATAAGGATGGATAAACAATTTATTTAGTTACTGTAAGAATATTCCAAATAACCAAACATAAAAAAATAGAAATAAAAGAATAAACAAACAAACAAAAAACAAAACAAAAGGAAAGAAAAAAGAGGAGAGTGACTGGGAGAGATTTGGAAAATGATGTTGCGGGAGGGGTGAGTATTAGAAGAACAGAGTGGCTCTTGTCAGAGAATAGGAAAGATGTGGGTAACAGAGAAGTGGGCTACTAGTGGGCTTTATAGCCCTGACCTCAGATGGTGTGGTGAGTACTAATATTTACAGTAAAGCAAGTGTTCAAGGGAAAGATAAAAACATAAGTAAGTAGAAAGAAGAAACAGGTCCAAAGCAACACATATCACAAACAATGACACACACATTAAAAGAAAAAAAAATTCATACTCTAATGTATGGATTTGAAGCAGCCCTGGTAAACACCAGAAAAGTCCTACCAATTATCTTGGAATTTTTCCTCAGGCAGCTGCTTCACTTCCTGATCCAATTATCTCTGGCTTAACTGTCCTGCAGGCTACACTGGCTCCAGTCTCTCCTCTTTGGGGTCATAGGTAATAAGTGTCTGATACAAATTTCCACCTACCTTGCCTGTGTGCTCAAAGTGGCTGCAGCCTGCGCCACCTAGGGCTGGAAGGTGGAATAGTGTTCTTTCCTCCAGAGCAAAGATGTCCTGGTGGTGTCTCAGTTTAGGCACAGAGCAGAGCTCCTGTTTACACACTGCCCCTAAACAGCAGTGTGTAGGACTCCGGCACGATTGTGGGGAGAGCTGCCTTAGACTCTCTGCTCTGTTATCCTGCCTGTCTGTCTGAAAACACTACTGTCTGACCTCTTCCTAGGTGGGAGGGGGAGTCTGCTCCCTCTGCTGCAGCAGAGATGCGGAGAGAACCTGCAAATCAGCCCAATGTGGCTTTTCTAGGCGCCGTTGGTCGCTCCTTGGTTGAACTGGTCAGAGTAAGACAAACACCGTCTTGCCCACTGCCGTTTTGTGGGGCAAGCAGTCACTGGTGACTGGATACATCTGAATAAATTCCTCTTTTTATTTGCCACACGCAAGTCTCTGAGTCACTGATCTCCCACTGACCTGTGCTGTGTTCACCAAAACTTTTCCAATACACTACTTGCTGGAAGGTAGCTACCTTGTGTTTCTTCCTTTCAGGTCACGGAGAGCACTGGGGTGTGACTTGCTGTCCACCATCTTCCTCTCCCTTAGTTGGCTCTTTTGCTTTGCTGGTTCTTTCCTCTACAACAGGGGAGTGTGATATAGTCACCAGCAGCAAGGTGGCCAGGCTTGGGCTGTGATGTCACCTTAGCACTGGGTTGTGTTTGTGTTTATGTGTGTGTGTGTGTGTGTGCGCGTGCCCGCACGCGCGGCATGTGTGCACTGAGAGCTTCGGGAAGGTGTTTCATTCACTAGGTTTTATCTGGACCAGTGGGAAAGGACGGGTGATCTGCTGACCTGGTAGAAGAAGGTGTCATGTGGTGTTTCAGAAACGCCTTGGAAAACTCTCCAAGCCCTGAGTACTTTGATCTGGACATAGCCTCTGCCAGAACGTTTATCTGATGAAGCAGAGGGAACTGGGTTAGAGATGAGCTGAGGCGAATGCAGGGCTGATGTGCTCAGGGGAAGCTCTGAGGGAGTGCTGGTCCCACCCCGAGTTCACACCTCAATACACACTCCCTTTTAGGCTTATTTTTAAAGCCAGTTTTGCAATTTACAGTTTTCTAGAGAAGTGTCCAATTTAATTCATTTTACACAGTGTTTTTAATATAATATTCCGTTATCATTAAATAATATCTCTAATGTTCCTGTAACTGTGTCTCTTTCATTCTCAAGTTTTTTTCTTGATTCCTTGTCTATTTTTTGTTTGCTTCAAAGCATTCAAAAACTGTCTCTGAGGTCTAAGTATTAGATTTTAGTTTTAAAAAAATTTTTTAGAGTTAAAACTTCTGTTTATATAAATTTGTATTTTTATTTCCCTTTACATGGGTTTATTTTGATGTTACATCTTTAGCTTCTGGAACTGAATTTTTTTTTTTTTTTTGAGAGAGGGACACTAAGAGGGAGAGAGAAGATAGAATCAATTTTTAATTCAGTTTTTCATTTGGCTTTTGTTGCTCAGACACTTTATTTTGTATGTGGTGCTAGGGTGTAACCTGCGTCCCTGCACATGCAAGACAGGAGCGCTCAAACCACTGTGCCACCGCTCCAGCTCCTGGAGCTGAATTCTTAATTCATATTGCTTTTATTTTTTTCTCCATTTAGGACTATCAGGTTCCCTATACAAAAGTTCTTAATTTTATTGTGGTGCAATGTATCAACCTTTAACATTATGTTTAGTGCTGTTCGTATCCTGGTTAAAAATCTTTACCTTATCCAGAGTCATGAAGATATTTTTTGGTGTTTGCTTCTGGGAGTTTAAATATTTTACTTTTCACTTTAAGGGCTGTAATTCATCTCTAATTGATTTTTGTATATGTTGTGAAATAGAATCAATGTGTGTGTGTGTGTGTGTGTGTGTGTGTGTGTTGACACACAGCCATTAGATGAAGGACAGTTCTTTCCCTATTTATCCTAAATCTATCGACTATAATGTGTGGATATATTCATGGACTCAACTTTGTTTCATAAATCTGTCTTTTTGTACCAATAGTGATTTACGTATGGTAGCATTAAAGTACTCTTCATATGTAGTGGTGTAAGTTCTTCACTTTGTTCTTGAAGTTTATCTTTACTCTGCTTGAGTCTGAATTTTCATATAAATATTGAAATCAGCTTGTCAGTTTTTATAAAATTCTGTTGGATTTTGATTGAAATTGCATAAATCTATAGGTCAGTTTGGGGGAAACTGATATCTATTTAAAACCAACTCTGCCAGTCCATAAATATGTGTGAATATACCTATTCAAACATTTCACAAATTAAATGCTGGCAATTTTCAATGTATATGCCTTATATATTTTTTAAAGTTTACTCCTAGGTGAGTATTATTTTGATATCATTATAAATAGAATCCTTTTTTTCCCCATTTGTTGTGTATTTGTTGTGGGGGCATCAAAATCTAATGAATTTTTTTATGTTGACATTGTATTCTTACCATATTCACCTATTAATCCTAAGAGTTTGCAAATTCTTTTGAATTGTGTACATGTGACACTGGTCAATAATGATAGCTTTGTTTTTCCTCCTCTAGTCATTATGGGTTTTTTTCATTTTCTTGCTTTGTTGCACTGTTTAGAACATCTGACACATTGTCAAGTAGAGTGATAACAGCTGTATCTTTACCATGCTTCTCATTTTAGAGGCACAGTTCTTTAAAGTTTACATTATATGTGATATTTACTAAAAAACTGTAGATATTTTTCCTGATGAAAATAATTTGCTTCATTATAATATACAAGTGTGGAATTTTATCAATGCTTTCTCTATGTCTTTTAAGATGGCCATATGGTTTTCTCATTTCCTAAAATAAATTACATTGATTTTTCAATTGTTATACCAACTACATTGCTTGTTATAAACCCCACTCTTTTCTACTAGAATTTTTATTAGTTTTTATTAGTCTAATGGTTATAAAAATGTACCTCCTTTTGCATATCACTAGATGTGATTTCAAATTATTTTGTTGAAATTTTTTTGTATTTTGCTTTTTCTGTCTTTCTTTTTTCCTTTCTCTCTCTCTTTCTTTTTTTCCCCCTTCTTTTTTTGTATCTGGGTCCAGGATGTTTGTTTGCTTGCATTTTGGAATGCTTTTTTCGGGTCTTGGCATTAATTTTATACTAGTTTTATAAAACTAGCAGGAAAGTAGCCCTTCCTTTCCTCTTTTCTGCCATAGTTTATGTAATATTAGTGTTATTTCTTCTTTAAATGTTTAGAAATGTTTACCAGGAAACATTCAGAGTCATACGTTCAATGCCTTTAAGAGATAGAACTCTTTTTAGATTTTTTTATTTCTTCTTATATCAGTTTTGTTTCAAAGAGTTTGTCTGTTTCAACTAATGTTTTAAAAGTTATTAGCCTAGATTTTTTTCATGCTATTCTTTTGTTTTTGTGTGAATGGGGGGTACCAGGCATTAAAGCCAAAGGTGCTTAACTGCTGAGCAACATCCACAGCCTTTAAAATTTTTTTTTATTTTATTTTTTATTAGGGGGTGTTAATTTGGTTTTTAAAATTTATTTTTATTAGTGCATTATAGTTTTACATAATGTTGGGATTAGTTGTCACATATTTCTAGATACGCACAATTCAGCAATACAGTTTGTTCAATATCCACCCCCACACACATATCCCTCCTCCCGTCCCTTCATCCCTTGTCTTTCTTCTGGGTCCTATGTATTGTTCCTAAAAACCCAAATACAGTTACATAATTCTTATACCTATGAAGAACATTTTTATGTATATGGCTATAGTATATACAGTGACATTTATAACTGCTTGGAATGTACCTTGCTTTATCTTAGTTCCAACATTTCCCCTTCTCCTCCCTTCCTATCATCCCTTGTTATTCTTCAAAATATTTGATAATGAGATTAAACATTTATATTTTTGTACAGGTATGCAGCATAGCTTGTTCAAATATCTTCTGAAGTGTATTGCAACTGTATCTCATAAATATTAACATTTTGCATTTTTGCTCTATGGATCTAAAACTTATGAGTTTGTTTACTTTACTCCTGAGCCTAGGTTTAGGTCCAGCCTCCACAAATGAGGGATACCATTCAGCCCTTCACTGTCTGTGTTTGACTAACATTGCTCAGCATTTCTTCCAATCCCATCCATTTACCTTCAATAGATGCAATATCATTGTTTCTAATAGCTGAGTAGAACTCCATTGTGTGTGTATATATATATACACACTGGAGTGTGTGTGTGTGTATATATATATATATATATATATATATATATATATATATATATATATATATATACCAGAGCTTTTGGATCCATTCATCCAGTGAGGTGCATCTGGGTTGGTTGCATAATTTAGCTATTGTAAATTTATGCTGTGTTGCTATAATGTGCTGATTCTAGTTCCTCTGGGGAAGTACCCAGAAGAGGCATAGCTGGATCATATGGTGGATCCAACCCTAATTTTTTGAGGAGTCTCCATACTGCTTTTCAGAGTGGCTAGACCAGTCTGCAATTCCACCAACAGTGTGCTAGTGTTCCTGTCTCCCCACAACCCCTCCAGCATTTGTTATTATTTGTCTTCTTCATCTTTGCCAGTCTGACTGGAGTAAGGTGAAATCTTAAGGTAGTTTTGATTTGCATTTCTCTGATTGCTAGTGATTTAGAACACTTTCTTAAGTATTCATTGGCTTGCTCAATGTCCTCTGTTGAGAAATTTCTGCTTAGCTCTCTGGCCCATTTATTGATTGGATTGTTTGTGTTTTTGTTTTTGAGTTTTTTGAGTTCTATGTAAATTTTGGATATTAGTCCCCTGTCAGAGGGATCACAGGCCATTATTCTCTCCCAATTCTGTAGGTTGTCTCTTGACTGTTGACTATTTCCTTGGCTGTACAGAAACTTTTTAGTTTAATGGCATCCTACTCATTGATTTTAGACTGTTATTCTTTCACTTTAGGATCCTTGTTTAGGAAGTCATTACCAACTCCCATATGCTGGAGGGTTGGTCCTAAGTTTTCTTCTAGCAGATGTATGGTAGCTGGCTTAATTCCTAATTCCTTGATCCACTTAGAATTGATTTTTGTGCATGGTGAGAGATAAGGATCTAATTTCAATTTTCTGCAAGTAGCTGTCCAGTTTGTCTAGCACTATTTGTTGAATAGACTATCTCTCCTCCATGTTATATTTTGACCCCCTTTGTGAAAGATCAGATGTTCAAAGATTTGGGGCTTTGTCTCAGAGTCTTTATTCTATTCCATTGATCTTCATTCCTAATTTGATACCGGTACCATGCTGTTTTTAATACTACAGCCCAATAACATAGTGTTGGATCTGGTATTGCAAAACCACCTGTTTCATCTTTCCTGCTTAGTAATGTTTTGGCTATTCTGGCTTTGTTATTGTTCCAAATGAATTTGAGAATTGCTTTTTCTATATCTACAAAGAATGACATTGGGATCTTGATGGAGATTGCTTTGAATCTGTACAGTGCTTTTGGCAGAATGGCCATTTTAATTATATTCTGCCTAACCAAGAGCATGGAACACCTTTCCATCTTCTCAGGTCTTCTGCAATTTCTGTTTTCAGTGTTCAATAATTTTCATTGTAGAGGTCTTTTACTTCTCTTGTTAGATTAATTCCCAAGTATTTTATTCTTTTAGAGGATATTGTGAATGGGACCAATTTCCTAATTTCTTCTTCTTCCCTATTATTGTTGGCATATAGGAAAGCTATTGATTTATGGGTGTTGATCTTGTAGCCTGCTACTTTGCCATATCTGTTTATAAGCTCTATCAGTTTTCTGGTGGCATTTTTTGGATCTTCCAGATATAGGCTCATGTCATCAGCAAAAAGGGATAGTTTGACTTCCTCTCTTCCTACTTTTATCCCTTTGATTTCTTCCTCCTGTCTGATTGCTCCAGCCAGGGTCTTGAGGACTATATTGAACAAAAGTGGTGAAAGCAGGTAGCCTTGTCTTGTTCCCAAGTTCAGCAGAAATGCTTTCAACCTTTCTCCATTTAGTATTATACTAGCTGAGGGTTTGGCATATATGGCCTTTACAAAGTTAAGATAAGTTCCTTTGATCGCTATTTTCTCTAGAGTTTTGAGCATAAATGGGTGCTGGATTTCATCAAAGGCCTTTTCTGAATCTGTTGAGTTATCATATGGTTTTTGTCCTTAATTCTGTTGAAGTGATGAACTACATGTATTGATTTGTGTGTGTTGAACCAGCCTTGCATACCAGGAATGAAGCCCACTTGATCATGATGAATTGTTTTCTTGATGTGTTTTTGAATGCGGTTTGCAAGAACTTTATTAAGGATTTTTTGCATTGAGTTATGGTTGCTTCATAAAAAGTGTTTGGGAGAGTTCCCTCTTTTTCAATTTCTTGGAATAGCTTCACAAGGAGAGGTGCTAGCTCTTCTTCAAAGGTGTGGTAAAACTCTGCAGAGAATCCATCAGGTCCTGGTCCTGGGCTTTTCTTCTTTGGAAGACTTTTAATTGCTGTATGGATTTCGGTGACTGTTACTGGGCTGTTTAGGATTTCAATTTCATCCTGTGTCAATTTGGGGATGTTGTATGTGTCCAGAAATTTGTCCATATCATCCAGATTATCTGATTTAGATTAGTATAGTTTTTCAAAATATGTTCTGATAATCTTTTTGATTTCAAGGTCAGTGGTGATCACCCCCTTTTCGTTGGTGATTTTGTTGATTTGCTTTGATTCTCTCCTTCTTTTAGTTAGCTAGGGGTCTGTCCATTTTATTTTTTTTTAAGAACTAGCTCTTTGTCTCATCAATTCTTTTTATTGTTTTTTTGGTCTCAATTTTGTCAATTTTAGCTTTGATATTAACTATTTCCTGTCTTCTGCTGGCTTTGGGATTAGACTCTTCTTCCTTTTGTAGAGATTTGAGTTGGAGCATAAGCTTATTTGTTAGGGATCTCTCCTGATTCTTAATGTGGACACTCAGTGCAATGAATTTTCCTATTAAGAATGCTTTCATTGCTGTCCCAGAGGTTTTGATATGTTGTATCCTCATTCTCATTCTCTTCCAAGAATTCCTTAATTTCTGTTCTTATGTCTTCTTGGATCCATTCTTCATTTAATAAGATGTTATTCAATCTCCACATATATGTGTGTTTTGTGCCATGATAGTTTTTGCTGTTAATTATTAGGGTAATGGCATCATGGTCTGACAGGATACATGGAATAATATCTACTTTTTATATTTGCTGAGATTTCCTTTGTGAACTAGTATATGATCTGTTTTGGAGAAGGATCCATGTGCTGCTGAGAAGAAGCGATACTCTGCCAATTTGAGGTGGAATATTCTGTAGATGTCTGTTAAGTCTGATTATTTATGGTGTTGTTTAGACTGGAGATCTCTTTATTGTTTCTTTGCTTTGGTGATCTGTCTATTGGTGTTAAAGGAGTGTTAAAGTCTCCCAGTACTATTGTGTTGAGGTCCACAATTGGTTTTATATCTTGGAGTATTTTTTCCACATAGTTGGGAGCATTGGTGTTTGGAGAATATATATTTACTATGGTTATTTCCTACTGTTGTATTGTTCCCTTTACTGTGATGTAGTGGCCTTCTTTACCTCTTTTGATTAATTTATGTTTGAAATCCACTTTGTCAGATATAAGAATTGCAACTCCAGCTTGTTTTCTTGGGTCATATGGCTGGTAGATTTTTTTCCATCCTTTCACCCTTAATCTGTGGATGTCACTGGCTGTAAGGTGGGTTTACTGTAAGCAGCATATTGTTGGATTTTGTTTTTGATCCAGTCTGCTAGCATGTGTCTTTTGATTGGTGCATCGAGACCATTTACATTTAGTGTTAGAATTGTTAGGTGGTTGTGGTTCATATTCATTGTGTTTTATTAGTAAATTCTGTGCTGTCTTAGTTGTCTGTTGATAGCCTGTACCTTTATTAAATTTCCTCTGATTGTGGGTTTTGAGGAATATTAATTTGTACTTGTATCTGGTGTTTATCTTTGTGAATTCTTCGTAATGCTGCAAATTTGTACTTATAATGAAAAGTTCTTATTTCCCCCTCAAATTTGAAGCTGAGTTTTGCTGGGTATAGTATTCTTGGATGCATGTTGTGTTCATTCAGGCATTGAAAGATCTCCTTCAGAGATCTTCTTGCTTTCAGAGTCTGAACTGAAAAGTCAGATGTGATTCTGATTGGTTTGCCTCTGAATGTGATTTGGCTTTTCTCCCTTGCCACTTTCAATATTCCTTCCTTGATTTCCCTATTGTACATTTTGAATATGATGTGTCTTGGTGAGCTTCTCATTTGATTAGGTCTGTTGGGTGTCCTATAAGCTTCCTGGATGAGCATATCTGACTCTATTTTTATATGGGCAAAATTTTCTTTAGCAATTTCCTTGAGAATATTCCTTATCCCATTTGTTTGTGTTTCAATTTCTTCCTGTATGCCAATTACTCTTAAACTGTTTCTTCTCATTTCATCCCCAACATTATTAAAATTCTATTCATGTTCTGTGAGTGTTTTTTCTTTTTTGTCACCCATGTGCTGTAGCTTGCTCAGCCTGCCCTCATTATCAGAAGTTCTTTCTTCAAGAGCTGGGGCTCTGTTTTCTATAGAAGTCAGTCTATTGTTAAATTCTTCCATGGTTCCTCTCATGTCATTGACTGCAAATTTTGGCTCTGTTACTTCCTTTTTAAGTATTTCTTTGATAATAGAGTTTTTCATCTCATCAGTCTTCTCACTTAGACCCTTCATTATATCTTCTTAGTTCATTGTTCCTTTTAGTAATCAGATCATTGATAATATTTTCAAGGTTTTCATCTTGACCTCTATCTGTGGCATCCTTTTTGGGATAGTTTTAGGTTTGAGGTGAACCTCTCCCTGTTTTATTCTTCATTTTGAAAAGCTTCCTGTGGGTCTCTGAATTGAGATTTCCTGAGGGGAAAGTAGGCAGTTCTCCAGGTGATTTTTCCTTGCAAGTCAAATGTTCAGATGAGCCAACAACTCTTTGATGATCACCTTCTTCCAGATGCTGATTCTGCCTGGATCCTGGTGTTTCTCTACCTTTGGTTCCAGGCTCAAGGTTGCAAATCTGAACCTACCAAAATGGAGACCTATACCTTCCAGCAGGACTCAAACAGGCCCCAAAAGGGATGTGAGGTATTGATAGGCAGGGGCTGCTCCAAGCAGAGAACTTCCCCGGTTGGTCCTGAGCAGGGCTGCCTGGGGAATGGGGTTCCAACTGGTGGTGTCCTGAGCACATTCTGGAGGGATTCAAAAAGGCCCAGCAGGAACACCAGGTGTCTAACAGGCGGGGCTGCTTCAGGCGGGGAACCTCTCCTGGTTAGTCCTGAACAGGGTTGCTCTGGTGGGGGGTCCTACCTGTAGTATCCTGAGCGCCTTCTGGCAGGACTCAAACAGGCCCCAGCTGGAGTGCAGAGCATCTTTCTTTCTTTTTCTTTTTTTGAGACAAGATATTGCTCAGTTGCTTTGGGCCTAATTTGCTGTGGGTGGACTAAAACTTGGAATCCTCCTGTTTCAGCTTCCTAAGTTGCTGGGATTACAGATGTAGGCCACCATACCCAGCTTCATATTATCCTTTTATCTGTTCCCTGTATCAGAAGGTGTGTAGTGAATTCTTTTCCTCATTCCTAATGCTGGTTATTCATGCATACTTTCTTTTTCCCTGGTTCAGTCATGTTAACGGAGGGTTGTCAATTTTATTGTTACTTCATAGTAACAACTTTTTTTGTAGATCTCATTTATGTAGTTTTCTTATTATATGATGAATGTCTGTTTTTGTCTTTATTATTTCTGTTCTTCTACATTATCTGAATTAAGTATACTGTTACTTTTCTAACTTCTTGAGATAGGTGTTTAGATAATTTATTTTCATCCTTTTTTCTTATAATGTGCATTTAAATCTACATATTTTCTCAAATCAGAGTATATTTTTACAAACTTTTATATGAAATATTTCACCTTTTATTCAGTTATTTAATAAATTCATTAGTAATATATTCCTTAACTTATAAGAATATAACATGTGAGCATACGGGGATTTCCCAATAATTTTATTTTTGTAGCTCAGTTCTTCTGTAGGCAAAGAATGTAGTCATTTTAATCTTTAAAAATTTGTTAAAACTCTGTTTTGGCTCAAAATATTGTGAATTTTGGATGACTGTGAGGTGTAGTCCTCCTGTGTTGAATATGGTGTTCTACATGTGTCAGTTAGGTCTTGTTTATTAGTTGTGCTATTCAAAATTGTAGCCTTCCTGATTTTTGTCTATTTTCTCTGTTACCATAAATTAGAGAAATACTAAAATGAGTACCATCTGCATTTATCTAATTTTCAAATTCCTGAAACTTTTGCATTATATATTTTGAGACTAGATTTTTATGTACATTCAAATTTAGCATCATTTCATCCTTCTAGTGATTTGAACCTTTTATCATTATGAAACTATTTTCTTTCAGCGCTTTGAAGATATCTCTCCATTGTCTTCTGGTTTTCACTTATTCTGTTGAGAAGTCAGCTGTCAGTCTAATTTTTGTTCCTTAGAAGGTAATGTGTCTTTTTTCTTTGTCTGAATTTACATTTTTTCTATTTGTTTTGGTTTTCATCAGTTTGACTATGGCATAATTAGTGGCTTTCTTCAGCTTGAGGTCTGTGTGTTTTTTTTGAAAATACTATTTTGGAAGATTCTCATGTATTACCTCTTCAGATTAGTTTGTCTCAGGCTCTTCCTTCTCTGTTTCTAAGACTGCAGTTATATTTTCACCTTCATCCAATGTGTCTAATTTCTGCTTTCTTCTTATATGTTATCTTACAATTCTTTTATCAGATGTGTATAATCCAAGGGTCAGCAGATTATGGCTATCAAGCCATCTACTTGGTGTTAGGAACACAGCCACCCCTATTTGTTTATATATTGTTGTGATAACTTTTGTATTGCACCAGCAGATCTGACAAGTTGCAACAGAAACTGTATAACCTGAAGTCCTAAAATGTTTGCTGGCTGTCTCTGTAAGAAAATATTTGACAAACTCCAGTCTAATCTACTATTAAATTCGTCCTTTGAGATATTTATTTAGGTTATTGTACTTTTCAGTCTCTTTATAGTGAAGTGATCCATCTTATCATTTAATTTATTAAACATTTTAATCATAACATCTTAGTCTAGATTCTCTCAAACAGAGCCCAAGGCAAAAGCTATGTGCCAATACTGATGTTTTATGACCATTGGAATAGCCTGAGGTGTTGCTAAGCTCCTCCAACAAGGAAAAAAAGATGTGAAGCCACGGCTGGGATGGCAGGGGGTAATAGTTGCATGCTTAAGTTTTTAAGTTTCTATTAATGCCAATATTTATAGATTTCCTGTAATTGCAAATTCTTTTTTCCATTTTTGTGTCATTATTAAATTTTATTTTTGTACACCTAATTATTTTTAAAGTCTACATTGTATATTGTAGATAAAAGATAATAGATATAATTTATGCCTGTACTATTTTTGATTCTAAAGGACAGCTAGATTAAGAATATGAACCAATTACCTGAATTTAACAAGGAATTGAAATAATTTGAACTTGGGCTTTCTTTTGAATGTAGGTCTATTTTCAGTTTGGCCCCCTTTTTTTTTTTTTTGTACTGAAAATTAAACCCAAGGTCATTTTACCACTTAGCTACATCCTCATCCTTTTTTATTTTTATTTTTATTTTTTTATTTTTGAGACAGGTTCTCAATGCTGTGACTATCCAGCTTGCTTTTATTCCTACAATAAGAGCCTTTCTGGGTCCCAGTTGTGAGCCTGGCACATTTACTTATATCCCTCACCTTAGCAGGTCTTGTGCTCCAGCTTTTGCTTCCCCAGCTCCAGGAGTCTAATGACAGGTCTGCACAGTTTCTCAGCCTCTCAGTCACACTTGCAAATTGGAAAGTGCCTCAAGTCAAAAGGCAGTGCCAAACCTGGTGCCAAAATGTGCTCACATTTCTGGACTCCCTTCATGTCTGGGATCTTGGCCCTGTGGATCTTCTCTAGGATGGCAGTTCTTTGATGCCTTAAAATACATTTGAAAGTATTTTATACAGTATTTTTACTTATTCTCTTTAGGAGGTTTCATCAGAAACAAGCCTTCTGCTGCCAGAAGCAGCAAAGCACCTTCACATGTTTCTGTCTCTGTGCTGCAGCTACTCCCTTACCATAACTCTGACCCTCTTTCCCTCCAAGCATGCCTCGTCTGAATTTTTATGCTATTTTATAAAAATATCAAGCTGTTATGTTAAATCAATCCTTGTTTTATTTGCTTATAAATTTTACTGATTTATCTCACAGCTTTCTTCTGTGTTTGTCTTAGTTCTTCTTCAGTACATCCTATAGTAGTTTTTCCTTCTGCTTCCAGCAAGTGTCGCTGAATGATAAAGTTTCAGTCATTTTAATATCTGAAAATATCTTTATTTCACTGATTAATGATTGAAAATTTGATGATAGATTGATAATTGATTGCTAGCTAATAATTTTATTAGAGAATTCGAGATAAAAAATTCTTGTCCCTCATCACTTTGAAAATATGATTTTGTTTTCTTGCATCCAGTATCACTGATGAGAAATCTGATACCTCCTTTGTAGGTAATCACTTGTTTCTTTTTGATAACTTTCAGGTTTTTTTCTTTTTCCTTGTTATATTTTTAAATGTATGATCATAATTCAGCATTTTAAAAATACTCATCTTCTTTTAAGATCTAGGATCCTTCATTATTATATTTTCTCCATCTTTTTAGTAAAGAAATATTGTTGGATACTTATTGAAGTTTTTAAAATTTTCCTCTCAAAATTTTCTTTTTTATAAGCTGTTTCTTCCATTAAATGTCATATAATATTTTCTCACGTCATGGAATTGTCTTTTAAAATTATTTTTATTGTTTTATTTTTCCCATTAAAATTTCATTTTCTTGGTTTTTCTATCCAGTTACATTTTTATATTTTTCCAGGGTGTTGATATTCTGAAATATTTTCTAATTGACAAAAGTTATATATATTTATGGTATACAACATAATGTTTTGAAATATGGGCACATTATGGAATGGCTAAATAGACCTAAATAGCATATATATCACCTCACACACTTATATTTTTCAGTGGTGACAATATTTAAAGTCTGGCAGTTTTCTCTTGGCAATTTTCAAGAGTATGATCTTGCACTCCATGTGTGCTCAAAGTTCAGGGTTTTTCTGGACCTCTCCTCTATGAACTGGAGTTTTCTTCCTTTTTTGACTCTTTAAGCTCTATTCTGGGTGTTTCAGTTTGTGCATTTGTTCAATCAGTGAGGGGGAAAAAGTGAGACAACTTGTTGCTTGAGTAAAAGCCTCTGAACATTTGCCTGCTGTTAGCTATCACCCCTTACCTTTAACCAGACACTACAGTGTTCACAGGTGAACACTCATTAGAGTTTCTGCAGTTGTGTTTTTAGGGGGAAATTTCAGAAGGAACTGCATAAAGATGTTACTATTTAAAATGCAAGAATCCTAGTCATGTGTTTGGTTGTGAGCAAACCCAGATTAAGTCTCAATCTCTGTCATCCTGAAAATTAAAACCAAATGTTTCAGGAAGGAAACATGTTAAATAAACAAGGCCACGTACACTTTTTTGTGAATCCATTTATAGGCATGGAATTATCTGGAAAAATGACTGCAGGGGAATTTGCTGAGGATCATCTGAGCCTCCATTTATGACGAGTTTAACTGAAGTGCTACTGTGTCTTAAAATCCTTGCAATCCTCATATACCAAAGTGTGTGTTGTGACACTGGTGGGGTTGCCCACCTCAGTCTGAAAGGCATGGGCAGCACACCAGCTCATCGTATGCACATGTGTATCATAGTTCTCTCTGTCCAGACCAGGTACACTGTGGCCAAAGACAGCGTGGTCCAGTTCTTCTTTTACCAGCCCATCAGCCATCAGTGGAGACAAACCGACTTCTTTCCCTGCACAGTGACATGTGGAGGAGGTGAGGCATAGAGTTTATTCGTGAATATTTAGAACTTAGTGTTAGGAATTAAATGTGTGCATTTTTTTATCCTGACTTTAAAAGCGGAGTGGCCATGAGACATGGCTAATCACACAGCACCTTATTCAGTATACTAGAATACCACAGTGTTAATGCAGGTTCATTTACCTTAGTAGGCAAAATACCGCATCTGGAAAATGCCTTTTACTTTTAGACAAAAATTGGGAAATGTGTGCATGAGTTCTCTTCTTGACTATCTGCAAAGCATGTGTTTAAGTCAGCTTTACATGACTGTGACCAAAATACCTGATAAAAACAACTTAGAGGAGGGAAAGTTTACTTTGAGTTCACAGTTTCAGAGGTTTAGTCCATAGATGGCTGACTCCATGGGTCTGGGCCCGAGGTGAGGCAGAACATCATGGCAGAAGGGTGTGGTGGAGGGCAGCAGATTGCCTCATGGTAGATGGGAATAAAGAGAGGTGGGGGGAACTGGGGGACAAGATATAATCCCCAAGGGCATACCCTGCAAAGATCATCTTCCTTCAGCCATGCCCCACCTGCCCACAACTACCACCCAGTATAGTCTTTTCAAATTATTAACCCATCAAATGGATTGATCTGCTGATTAGGTTATAGCTCCCATAATCTAATTGTTTTGCCTCCTGAATTAACACAGGAGTTTTCTGGGGACACCTCATACCCAAACCATGACAGCATATGTTTTTCTATGGAAAAATTGAGAAACAGATGGAGTGACTGGCCTGGGCACATCAAATTAATGGCTGTGCTGATTCTAACCTAGATTTCTACTTTATTTCTTCTCAGATATGAGAGTATAAACTTTTTCAAAAGAGAAATGGTCTCTCCTGAGAGATAAATCCTGCTTATTGTTGCTTAGTTCAAGGTTTTAGAGTTGAGTTGGTTTGGGAGCATTTGTAATCCAAGGCTGCACATACATGCGCTAGAAATGGCTTTTCTTCAGACAGCAGTCTCCTTGCCATGGTGAAGCAATGACTCCCTGAAGCAACAAAGGAGGGAGCCAGAGCCACTATCATAAATACTCCTTTTGGGGGCTGGAGTTGTGGTTCAGTGTTAGAGCACTTACCTAGTAGCATGGGTGAGGTCCCGGGTTTGAACCCCAGCACCACATAAACACCTAAGTGTTTGAAAAATAAAAATAAGATGAAAAAAGTAAATAAAATTGATTGTCTCTTTCTCTCTCTAAAAAAAATTGAATAAAAATAAATAAAATGTTAATCTTTTAAAAAAAATGCACCTTTTCTGTTCTGAGCATTTAAACCAAAGAGCAAATGGTTCTAAATGAGTGCCAAGCCATGAAACATGAGTTACTGGGACTTCCAGAAGGATTTGGTGATGCTTTCCCTAGGAGTTCCAGGCATAGTCCTGGATAATGTGTTAAGCTATGTGCCACATAGGAGGTACTCGTCATCTTGTCTGTTCTTCAAAACACCCTAAGGAAGGTCTATTTTATGCCTGTTTTATGTGTGAGTAGACTGAGGCCTACAAAGGTTGGGAGGTCACTCACCCCAGGTTGTTCTGCTGTTGAACAGGTCAGCAAGGATCTGGGTCCAGGCTCATCTTCTGCCAGAGTCACACTGTAATGATATTGTCTCCTGAGCATCTGCTACACATGGACCAGGTCAGGGTATTCAGGCATGGTTCTATTAGAATAAATCCTGCTCCTTTGGCTTAGTCCAGCTCCAAATCACTTTTCCCCTCCAAAGTTTCCGTTCACTCAGAAAGTTGGAAACTGAGCTGAGGTCTGACCTCTCTCCTTTGAACTACAGATATATCAAGGAGACTCCTGGATCAGTGTCAGGTTCCCATGAATATGCTAGTCAGCTCTTTCATCTGGGGTGTAGGATTCCCCTGATTGAGGAGATGGCCACTTTTGTGGGGAGCATTGGGAACCCCAACCTTCCCCAGGAGCTTGTGTCCATAGGAATTAAAGAGGAGCAGTCTGAGGGCTGACTGGGGGCCTGGAAGGAAGGTAGAAAGTGAGTATTCCCAGTTACCAGTTAGCTCTTCCACAGGTCAGATTATGATCCTACCGTAGTCATTCTTGGAGTTGAGTCTCTGGAACAGGAGCATCAATATCTCCTGGGAACTTACTAAACATGCAAACTTTTGGGCCCCACCCCAAACCTACGGAGCCAGAAATGCTGAGGATGGGGCCAGAGCACCAAACCCTCCAGGGGATTTCGGTGCACTCTGCACTTTGAGAACCGCCTTTAAAAATCAATATTTCTGGGTATTGACTGCAGCCAAATTAATATCATCATTTTTACCATGCTTCTGTTACCCCTGCACTATTCTTTACTTGAGTTTTCTTTAAATGAATCTTTTTTAAAAAATGTAAATATTTACAAAATTAGTTTTCTTTTACTACCTGAAGTGGAAAATGATTATCTCTTGCCATAGAACTCAAATCACAAAAATAAACACAATGAAACACGGCAGTGGAATAGATAATCTTCAAGTTTCTGCCAGCTCAAACATTCTTTCAGTTTATTTTCAATTTCTCTTGAATTTTGTTGAACATGATAAGCATTTTTATGAGGCAAAGCACCTTTAGATCTTTTGAGTCAGTGCCTCTGCTATAAGCTCTAGGGAAAATTCTTAGAAACGTTTGACCTCTCCTAAAGCTGATTGAAGTAAAACACTGGAATTGAGAATGTGAACTGGGAAAAACCCAGTGAGTCTCTTTAAACCAGGGGCAGAAGCTTTGGGGCCAATCCAGTTCTTCAAAATGTGCATGCAAGAGTTCATATAAAGAGTCAGCACGGCCTGGTGGAACCCTGAAGTCACCGATCCAGATTCACTGCTAGGCCTCACCACTCTTTAGCTTTGAGACATCTTTGAGCCTCAACTTCTCACCTGTACATAGGATTATCTCCCTTAGAGCATTCTGTGAGACAAAACAAGATGACAGATGTCAATGAATACGGGTGAGGGCCTGGTATTCAGTGAACATTCAGGAGATATTTACTGTATCAGAATCTAAACCTACCAGTGGTCTAAAATGCCTCTGCAAAATGTGTGGATCCTTGGCCATTCCCAGCCCAGCATTCTCAGATTATACTGTTGTTGAGGGATGTGTACACACACAACTCCACAGTCATGGTAGAGAGCCTCACTGTCCCCAAAAAGTACACTCAGAAGCTGAACTCCATCCACCACCTTGCAGGCAAGCATACCACACAGTCCAAGGAAGACAGGGTCTTTTATAGATCCCTAATGAGAGCAGAGCTGATAAGAGCTTTTCACCCTTACTTTGCAGATAAATGATATCACTGTCTTTTTAATTTATTCCTTTTCCCTTATACACATTATTCAGAGAGACAATCTTATATGACAAGAGAAGCCTTCTAGTCTGGGAGGGATGTTTTGTAATAGGATCCAGCTTAGTTAAGTTGATCAAGTCCTGGGAGGAGAGCAGTTGGTGCTCATACTTGGGTGTCCATAGAGAGAGAGAGTCCTGCTGTAACCATCAATGGCAAGGGAGCTGCTGGCATTGAGGTCCTCCCAGATATCATGGTGGATGTAAGAACAAACTAGGCTGCTGTGTTGAGGGGGTGCCTGCAGTTTTTTTGCCCTGGCAGAACTTCACTGCATTTATTCACAGTACCAGAAGACAGTCTGCCTTATTTCCTTGCTTTTTGTTATCTCTAAACTGCAATAAAATTAAAGAGGAAAACTAATTATCTCCCCCGAATTAGAAACACCTGTCTGTCCCTTGCCTCTTTTTTAGAAATATGTTTCCACTTAGGACAAAGATTTTCTGTGACTCAAGGAACTGTAATCTCATTCTGTACTTGTTTTGGGGGAAATAAAACACGCGCACAAAACCCACAAGGAAAGCATTACCAAAATTTAATTATATTAGTACATGATTTGTGTGAATGGCATTTCAGAAACTTTTGGATCATCAAGAAAATTAGTTCATGGGTCTATGCAGTACTGCAGGTCCTTGGATGGACTTTCCTGGTCTTGTTTGTGATTATCTACACAGGATACCTGAGATCAGACTGTACCCAGTGCCAAATGGCCAGTGCCATCTGATATTGTGCAGTTTCTGGCAAATACTGGCACCCGAGGAACATTTTATTGACTCCATTCGGATTTTCATTCTTGTGGTTTCGACCTTGCTTTTTCATAATGCATACCAGTCTGTCTTCTATGCTCAGCTTACATCCAAGCCATGTCTTGTAGAAAGCCGTCTAGTGGTTTATAAAATCAGATTCCTCTCCGCAATCAGGACTTTAAGTGTATTTTTAGAACTTCAGACTGAGGGATGGAAACAGGGAGCTTAACTTTAACTTAGGTGTTGGTCTTTTTTTTTTAAAGAGTTCGTTCTAGTTTTGAAAAATTCCTTTTTAAAAAAATATTTAATTTCACATGATATTTATGTAGTGACAGAAAACTTGGATCTTTCTGGAAAGGGAAGTGTCATTCTGTGAGTTGCTTTTAAAATTTTCAGCATTCATGTACTTGGAATGTTCACTTTCCTCAAAGACTGGACAAATTGGATTTAGTAGAATTAGGAGGAAGTCTTTATTCCTTCCACTTTGAAAGCGTGTGAGGCAGGGCTGGGGAGGATGGAGAGAGTTTGCTCCTTCCTGTGTTGACAGTGCTTACTGCTGCCTCTGTTGGAAAGTTTCTTGATACTTGAGTTGCCCTGGCTGCCCCAGGGCAAAAGATGAGTGAAATGTGGCAGATGCAAACAGTGGAATATCAAGAAAGAAATATTCAATATGGCAGCAGACCAGAAGAAAGATAGCTCTCAAAAACATGTTGAGGAAAAAAAAAAAGTAGAGTAGACTCAAAACATTATCATTTAAGTTAAAATTAGATTCTCACACAACATTATATAAGGCAGTTGGATATTTAAGGACACAAATAATAAATCAGGTAAGGGGGAGAAGATTGGAATGGGAGTGCAATAGGGGAAGAAAGGGAAATATAAGGAAATCAAAGAGGGGGGCTGTGCACAGGGGGAGGAGGAGGAGGAAGCTATACCAGCATCCACACACTTCTTGAAAGGTGTTTATCCTAACTTGTTAGTTACGGGTGCTAAGAGAACTGCACTCAGTTAAAACAGTTGTTCTTAGTCTTGGTCATATGTTTTAATCATCTTAGACGAGCCTGATAATCTTTGTAAGAAGTACTGATTTCACGTCGCCCAGCTTCAGTGCTGCTGACTTAATTGGACCTTGAAGAAACCTGAGCACTGGTGTCCAGTGAAACTTCTCATGGGGTTCTGTTATATGGCCGGAGTTGAAAACCACTGAGTTTCTTAAGGAGAAAGAAGCATGTGCCCGGTGGTAACTGCCAAACAAGCACAACATAGATAGGGTTTCCAACCTTTTCTCTTCTAACTTTTAGGTTATCAGCTCAATTCTGCTGAATGTGTGGATATCCGCTTGAAAAGGGTGGTTCCTGACCATTATTGCCATTACTACCCTGAAAATGTAAAACCCAAACCAAAACTGAAGGAATGCAGCATGGATCCTTGCCCATCGAGGTTTGTGCAACAGCCCACACCCTTTTTGCTTTTAAAAGAAACAAATCCACTGTAACTGGGACTGCTTAGTTCTCACAGGACAAAACTTTTCCATTTCCTGACTTTGAACATATACTGGCAGCAGGTGCCTACGTTTACATTAATAGACTTGGTCAATGGGAATTAGGACACATTTGTCAAACTACTCATTCAGGCTAGCTCTCTTGTTGTGGGATTAAGTGTCCATAAGCTCTTTATAATGAACCTTCTTGAGCATCTCCTGCATATACAATATTAAAGATCACTTTATCCAAGTACAGTGTCTAATGCATTTGTCAGTCATAAATATCTTTTACTCACTAGGTTAGCCTTGAAACTGGGTCACCCGTTACCACATTTTGACTTTCGAAGGGCTCACATTAAATTCAGTATAAATAATGCATTGTGCAAGGGAGCAAAAAGTTTTAATGCCAAAGCAGAAAAGCTGTGCATCAACTGTCCTATTTCATAATTTAGGACCTGCTGACTTGGATTGCCTGGGGAAGTTTCCTGGCTGTACTACAGTATCTTAAAATAACAGCACCATATCAAGTCCCAGAATCCCCCAGATATCTGCCAGCTGGCTAAGGCAGAATTGTACAAGTGGGAAAGGAAGCTTTCTCGGTGGATTTCATTTCCTGTCACTGCACAGCCCATTTCCCGTACTCCTGGTTGAACATACTTAGTGATCTTTCAAAGGACAAGTCCTGTGAAATAAAACTGTTCTGAAGATTCTACTAACATGACAGCATGTTCATGTTATTAGTATGTCTTATCAGAGTGATCATGAGAAGGACTAAATAGATTTATCTAAATTAAGAGAATTTTCCCATTTCATTAATATATCACTAGTTCAGTTTTTTTTTCTTCATACAAAAACAACTAGGGATAGTTTGTGTTAGAGTTGTTCCTGAAATTTAAAGAGATGGTGACTGCCAGACATGGTGGTGAATGCCAGTAATCCCAGCAAATTGGGAACCTGAGGCAGGAGGATCGCAAGTTCAAGGCCAGCCTGGGCAAAGTGAATGAATGAATAAGCAACCCAGGGATGTGGCTCAGTGGTAGAGCACCCATGGTTCCAATCCACAATACCAAAAAAAAAAAAAAAAATCCAAAAAAGCCCAAAAAAAAAAACAAAGGAGAGAGATGGAGACAAAGAAAGAGAGACATGGTGGTAGAAGTTTTGGGAATGGTTCATAACACTTTAGCATTTCTAGTTTTCAGTTTGAAAGAGCCCTGTTTCTGTGATGTCAGATCTGTATTAGTTAATAATGTCTTGATTTAGAAATGATGTTCTCTTAATGGTTTCATTTGTAGTGATGGGTTTAAAGAGATTATGCCCTATGACCACTTTCAACCTCTCCCTCGGTGAGTTAAGTGCTTCCTTTTCCTTTTTGTAATTTACTCTGAGTAATTTTCAAGCATTTGTAGCCTCTGTAGCAATAGTCTGTAGTATACCAGGTATAGAAATTAGATTCTTTCAAAGCTAAGGGAATACATGCTTCAACTCAGGAAAAAGGATCTTTCTAAAAGTTAGATGGAATAGGCTGTCTCAAAAGGTGATGTTTCTCATTACTGGAGGCATCAAGCATATCTTGGACAACCAGAACCATAGAAGGAGCTAAAGTATTGCAATTGTTCAGAAATTTGAATCACCTTTGATATGTAAATGACTAGTGTGTTCTTTCTTTAGAATTTCTATGAATCTCTAATAATATAATCCATTAGAATTTTATAGTTGAGAGTTTAAAAGATCCATTTCAAATTTAATCTCACAGTGGCCCAGTTAAGGCAATTAGGGCAAATGTTTTATTCTCATTTGTCAGAAATCTCAAGTTCAGAGGAGATAAGTTTCTTGTGACTACAAACTGTGTGGCAGTTGAGATTAAAGTCTTATGACTCAGGGTTTCATGCTTGATTTAGGGTTTCATGCTCTTCAGCTGGGCCACAGCTGATACTTTGAGGTTATACTTTTTGTGACCATTTTTGCAAACTTGAAACAAGAAAACAACAAATAATGTATTTTCATTTGTTTGCTTTTGAGCTGGGAACATAATCCTTGGACTGCATGTTCTGTGTCCTGTGGAGGAGGGATCCAGAGACGGAGCTTTGTGTGTGTGGAAGAGTCTATGCATGCAGAGATTCTGCAAGTTGAAGAATGGAAGTGCATGTATGCACCCAAGCCCAAAGTTATGCAGACTTGCAATCTGTTTGACTGCCCCAAGTGGATCGCCATGGAGTGGTCTCAGGTGAGATCTGAGAGCATGCTACTTATAATTAAACCTCAAAATTTAAGGAATATTTGCTCCATAGCCAACACTATACTGGCCAGCATGGATTTATAAAAGTTGTATGTAGATATGGTCTCTATTCCCAAAGGGCTCTGGAAGACAGTGGACAATGTAGGAGAGACCACAAGCATCAGTGCTAGTAAGACTTTTTATTATTGAGAGCTGGAAAGAACAGGGGTTGAAATAGAGTCAATCAGGAGATCTTTGCTGCCCTGTAGTGCTCAGCCTTCTTTGAAGACTTGTAGAATCTGAACAAGCAAGAGCTCAGAGAGGATGGAAGGTGGCCAGGCAGAGATGGTTCAGGAAAGATAGGAACGGCATGAAGTGACTAGAAGTTAACAAGGCCATAATTCATCAAGATTAGAGAACTTGTTACTAAGAATGCAAATTAAGGCAGAAATGCTGATAAGACATGAGAAATGTGTCCTTGATCTAATCATTATTAAGAAACTTTCTGGTGTTTTTTTTTTTAAGGAGTTGAATTGTACAGTCATAGATGTGTTTAAAGTAACAATATGATGTGCACTTGATCTTAAACCGTAGTTACTCCCACATCACCCACACCCCAGTCTCTAGAATCTTCTATATTACACATTTGTAAGAGATACAAATGTGTGTGTGTGTACACACACACACACACACGTTTGTGAATTTTTCAGAATTAAATGATTGCATAAATATTATTTGACTTGCAGGGGGGTAAAGAGTATGCTGGATTGTTGATTGTCTCCCTAGTTCCCTTCCTCTCCCATCCCCCCACCTCTCCTTTTCCCTCTCTCCCTCTTCCCCTTCCCCACCTACATGTTGGTGGTTCCCCTAGATTATGTGTTGCTATGCCTTCGCTGGGTCTCATACATGAGTTTGACTGTTTTTCACCCAAGCCTGGGTTTTACTTTAGCCTCCACAAATGAGGGAAAACGTTTCACCCTTGACTCTCTGGGTTTGGCTAACTTTGCTCAGCATGATTTCTTCCATTGCCATCCATTTATCTTCAAAGGCTGCAATATCATTGTTTCTAATAGCAGAGTAAATCTCTAATAATATATTTTAAGTAATTGAGGCAAGATAGTCTAACATTGAGAAAGGCCAGAAACAGAAAGCCTATTTTGAAAATCATTGAGAGAACAGGTGTTAGGAAAAAAGAAAAGAAACGTTCCAGGGGTAGAAGACCTTAAGTCAGATTAGCATTGTTTCCACTTTCTAGAGAGCTGAAAGAATAAGCCTCCAGAATTAAGTGCAGATGGATTAAAGATGAAAAATGAGGCACAGGTGTTTAGTATTTTAGTCAAAATCTTCTAATTTTCTGGAGAGTCAGACGTAATTGACTCAAGTGTCTCCGGGTTCTTTTGTGTGATCTTTGTAATATATATGTAATATATATTACGTATATATACGTAATATATATGTATATATATTTGTTCATCTATTTAGAGTGTCAACTACCATGCTGGAGATAAGTTGCACAGATCTTCAGTTAGGCAAACATTTGTGATACAGTGTAACAGCCAGCAGGGCAGGAGTTGGCCTTCTGCATGCTAAGGGTACAAGGTGGGGGAAGTCGCTCCTTCAGAAAGAGTCAGAAAAGGTGCCAGAAGGGCTGGAGTGGTGGCTCGGCGGTTCTGGTGCTTGCCTTGAATGCAAGTTCATACCCTAGCACTCTGTACACATCAGAGTATTGGAGCAATTAAGGCCAAATGAAAAACTAAATAAAACTAATTCTCTCTTTCTCTCTGTCTCACTGTCTCCCTCTCTCTCCCTCCCTCTTTCTCTCTCTCTGAAAAAAAAAAAGGCTCAGGAAGGAAGTGACATTTTAAATGAGACTTGAGGACACACAAGTTGGCCAGGTGAAGAACCACTGTCTTTTTCTTATATCCCAACTAAAATGTCATCCTGTAGAACTTCATCCATACTTATTAGGACAGTGGTTACTGTCTCATATTTATTCACATATCCTCCAAGAGAAGTTTGGAAAATTACATACCTCTTCTTGTATATTTAGGTTGACATCTAAATTTTTTATTATGCCTGAATAATTGCAAAGAATATCATTTCCAACATCCTGTGAATGCTGACATTTTAAAATAAAAGTGTTACAACATTTTAAAAAATGTGTCCAGTGGAACCTAAATGTCATGATGATTTCTGTCTGTTCCATCTTTCATTTAAATAACATGAACAAACTTTTTTTTTATTAGATGGATATAGAGATACAATTGAGAGGGAAACATCATCAAACATTCAAGAACTAATGTATACACACTTAGTTATCAAGGGCTAATGCCATATCATGGATGCCCAGCTTGGGTCCCCCTTGTTGCTATTTCCCCCCGAAGAACTCCTGTGTTAAATGGATATCTCGTGGAGGACAGAGATCTCCTGGGATGATTCCCCCATATTCCCACTCTCCAGTCTCCTAGGAGTTCTTCCTACCCCCTCATCTCCATCCCCTTCCCTATGCCTCCAAGTATCCTAGGGAGTCATCTCCCTGTTGCATTGAGAATCATACAATTTGAAGTTATTATTAGCTTTGCCATCTAACATTCTGCTTCCCCATGTATTCTAGATTCCACAGATGAGAGATACCATTTGGCCTTTGAGTCTCTGAGATTGGGATGCTTCACTTAGCATAATTCTTTCCATCTCCATCCATTTGGCTGCAAAAGCCATAATATCGTCTTCTCTAATGGCCATGTAGTATTCCACTGTATATAAGTACCAAAGTTTTTGTATCTACTCGTCGAGTGAGGGACATCTGGGTTGGTTCCATAATCTAGCTATAGTAAATTGAGCTGCTATAAACATTGAAGAAGCTACATCACTATAATATGCTGATTCTAACTCTTTTGGGAAAATACCCAGAAGTGGGATAGCTGGGTCATAAGGTGGTTCCATCCTTAATTTTTTGAGGATTTGCCACACTGCTTTCCATAGTGGCTGAACCAGTTTGCAGTTCCACCAGCAGTGTAACAGTGACATGAACAAATTTTTAAACAATTCAAGTATTTGCATATTTCTCCCTTCAAAAATCACATTTTCAATCTGCTCCCCCTATAGAATTTTATCCTAATATAATGCATTTTTGTGATTTAAAGTCTCTTATTGATAACAATGTTGTACCTCTAAGAAAGTACGTATAGTAATTTAATTTATTTTAATTTCCTGTGGCCAGAGGCTCTCAGTGTTAAGAATGTTCCCTTGAATTCAGTTATTACTAAATTTAATATCCAATCAAGCCAACATGAATTTATTTCAAAATTTGTTTCAAAATTATTACACATAAAAAAGTACATTTTCATTTGAAATCAGTCTTTCTACAAGATGAATGAGGCTTTAGAAAATAACATGTGTCCATTGCCAGAATGAGAGACATGGGTTCAGCAGTAATTTTATTGTTAATGTTTAGTGTTGATTCTTTTGTTTCTTTTGTCTTACATACACACACACTTGGAAAGCTGGATCCCATACATAGACAGGAATGAAAGAATTTACGTCAGCAAAGTCATTCAGTTTTTGTAATTCCTGAGTTACATGCCAAAAACCGTGCGGTGGTCTGTCATCAAAAATTATTCATGCCAGACATGGTGGCATGTCTGGTGCACACCTGTAATCCCAGTGGCTCAGGAGGCAGGGGCAGGAAAATCACAAGTTCAGAACCAGCCTCAGCAACTTAGAGAAGCCCTAAGCAACTTAGCAAGACACTGCCTCAAAATAGAAAATAAAACGGGTTAGGGATGCAGTTCAGTAATTAAGTGCCCATGGGTTCAATCCCTGGTAATAAGTAAATAAATTTTACTCTTAAGTATATGTCAGCTTGTGTTTTGATTAAATCTTGTTTCAGTATTGTTGAATGCAAAGGATTACCACCACAGTTGATAAAAGGATTTATTACCCAGTCATTAGGGACTTGGACTTTTTCAATCACCAGCGCTTCTGTGACCTACAGAGGCAGTTTTTAGCCCTTTGAGTCCTAGCCAACATGTTTTCTGTTGACTTAAGGACTTAAGAGCTTTTTTATACTCTCTCCTTAACATCAGGACTTTATCATCACTTACAATATCCAAACTGTTTTTTAACTAACTCATCTCACTATACTTCCTTCTTAATGCTTTTCAATTGTTTTAAAAAATGAAACATATTCTCAGTGAAAAAGATTTGCTAGCATTGAGGATATATTCACCTCCAAAGAGGAGCTCTGGAAATACTGTGAACTCTGTCTCCTTGATAGGAGTCCAGCTTCCCAGAGGGGCTGCTGAAGAGGGGACAAAATGACGCCTTACATTGTTTTATCTTTGGATATAATTTTCTCTTTCTTTCTTAGCTGATATAATAGAGCTTCTCACAATCCTATATATTTCAAATTGATAAGTTCCTGGGTAGGTGAGTTAATTTTCCAGAGACAGATTCTGACCTCAAACTTCATTTACAGTATTTGTTCAGTAGTCTCAGAGTGGCATGGTAAAGTAAGAGGGGTTTTGTAGTATTGTGCCCTTCTGGGGATGCATGTATGCTGAGAAAGGCCTGCAAAGCCCATGAGACTTATCTGTGAAACTTGTTCCCAAGGGACACCTGGGACATGGTAGAACTGGGTACAAAGCATTTAGGGATTTAGGAAAGAAATTTCAAGCTCTCCAGAGCAGTAACTAGGTCTCTGCCTGTTAGGAACTCTGTACTTTGAACAGGATTCTTGATGGTGGACTGTTGGTTAACACATCTGTTAAATGGAAATGATGCTACTGCCCTGCAGGTGTGGGGAGAATTAGTGAAATCACATTCACAGGACAGTGCCTGTCCCCTAGCTCAAGGACTTTCATCTCCTCCCAGGGTGGATTCAGGTGTGGAGGGGCCTGAAGTTTATAGAGATTGGAGCGACCCTCCAAGAAACAAAACATAAATACTGAATATGAAGTGAGTGAATGTTTAATTGGAAAAGAAAAGAAATTACAACTTTAAAAGGCTGCCAGCTGGGCTGGAGGGGTGGTTTGACAGTAATAGCGCTTGTCTGGCATGCACGAGGACACAGGTTCGAACCCCAGCACCACATGAACAATGAAGTGTCAGAGCAATGAAAACCAGATGAAAAACTAAAATAAAATTGATTCTCTCTGTCTCACTATCCTTCTCTCTCTTTAAAAAAGAAGAAGAAGAAGAAGGCTGCCAATTACTCTGAAATGTATTCTGGACTCTAATTAGTAATAATGTATCATGAATAGTATGTTGGTATTCTTTGCTTTCAGTCCCTCCTCCCCCTGCTCATCTGTCAGGGAGATGTTCCAAGACCCCCAGTGGCTGGCAGAAACCACAGTAGTACTAAACCCTCTGAGCTTGTGTAGGGCTCCATTGTGTTCTGCCCATACTTACATACCTACTATAAAGTCCAGTTAAGAGTTAGTTAATCACAGTAAGAGATTAAGAATAATAATAATAGAATAGAACAATTGTGATCGTATACTCCAATCAAAGTTATTCAAGACTTATGAAGTGTTTATTTCTGGAAGTTTATTTACACTTAGTAGTTTTGGACTGTGGTGGACTCTGGGAAACGGAAACTGTGGAAAGTGAAACCCAGGGCAAAGGGGTACTACTACACTTGTTCCTCAGTTTTAACAACTATGCCACACCAAGGCAAGTTGTTAATAATAAGGGAAACTGTGGATAAGGGAGCATGTGGCAACTCTGTATTATTTCTCAATATTTCTGTGAACCTAACATGGTCCCAAAACATAAAGGTCCATTAACTTAAATGCATACACATATGTACTCACCAACTCGTTAGCTGTTTGTTGCTGTGATCAAACCTGACATGAACAACCTAAAGGAAGAAAGATTTATTTATTTCAGAAGTTTAATTCCATGGTCAATTGACTGCATTATTTGGGTCTGTGGTGCAGCAGCACATCATGGTAGAAGTGTGTGGTGGAGGAGAGCTACTTACATCATGGCTCCTGGGAAGCAGGGAGAAGAAAGGGCTGGGGAAAGAGATAGTTCCCAAGGGCACATCCCCAAGAATCCACTTCCTTCAACTAGATTGCACCCATTAGTCCATTCAGCTGTGAGTCCCACAATGGATTGATCCATTGAAGAGGTCAGAGCCTTCATGACACCAGTACTTGTTAGAAGCTCCACCTGTGAATATTGCTGCATTGGGGACCAGGTTTTCAACACCTGAGATGTTAGTGGACATTACAGATTCAAGCCATAACACCAATATATGTAGATAAATTAAAAAGATGTCTTAGAAGCTGAACACAGTGGTATACACCTGTAATCCCAGCAACTTGCAAAGCTGAGGTAAGAACCTGTCTCAAAAAAAAAAAAAAAAGAAATATAATAGAGCTGGGGATATTCCTCAGTGGTGGAGCACCCCTGGGTTCAATCCCCAGTACAAGGGGGAAAAAGATGTCCAGATTTCCACATGACATGAAAACATTCAATTTGTAAGTAAGAGTAACTTTTATTTTTTTATTAGAAGAATATAGAAATACAGATGAGGGGGAAACATTATCAAAACATTAGCAATCAATGAATATAAACTTTGTTATCGAGGAGAAGAACCAGATCATGGATAACCACCTTGGAATTTACCTATTGCAGTTTCCCCCAGAAGAACTCATGCGTTAAATGGGTAGTTCATGGAAGAATGACATCAGCTTCTGGGATGGTTCCCCCATCTTCCCAATCTCCAGACTCCTATGAGTTCTTCATATACCCTCTCCCCTCCCCCTCCCTACACCTCCAAGTATCCTAGAGAGCCATCCCCCTAATGCTCTGAAAGTCATTCAATTTGCAGTTTTGTTAGGTTAGCCATCTGCTATACTGCTTCCCCATATATGCTCACATCAACAGATGAGAGAAACCATTCGGCCCTTGAGTCTCTGAGATTGGGAGACTTCACTAAGCATAATTCTATCCATCTCCATCCATTTGATTTCAAAAGACATAATATCGTCATCTCTAATGGCTGAGTAGTATTCCATAGTATATATGTACCAAAGCTTTTGTATCCACTCGTCAAGTGAGGGACATCTGGGTTGGTTCCGTAACCTAGCTATAGTAAATTGAGCTGCTAAAAACATTGATGTAGCCACATCGCTATAATATGCTGATTCTAAGTCTTTTGGGAAAATTCCCAGGAGTGGGATAGCTGGGTCATAAGGTGGTTCCATCCTTAATTTTTTGAGGATTCTCCATACAGCTTTCCATAGTGGCTGAACCAGTTTGTAGTCCCACCAGCAGTGTAGTAGTGTTCCTCTTTTCCCACAGCCCCTCCAGCATCTGTCGTTGTTTGTATTTTTCATTTTTGCCACTCTAACAGGAGTGAGGTGGTATCTCATTGAAGTTTTGATTTGCATCTCCCTTATAGCTAATGATGTAGAGCATTTTCTCATATATT
>PVKS010011385.1:0-56855 GCA_004027875.1 Aplodontia rufa | reverse complement strand
TTTCAATTTCTTGGAATACCTTAGTAAGGAGAGGTGTTAGTTCCTCCTCAAAAGTGTGGTAAAAGTCAGCGGAGAAGCCGTCCGGTCCTGGGCTTTTCTTCTTTGGTAGACTTTTAATTGCAGACTGAATTTCAGTGTCTGTGATTTGGCCATTTAGGATTTCAATATCCTCCTGATTCTTCATTGAAGTGGTCTTTCATTTCTTGCATTTACTTTCTTAATTCATTCTTTAGCTCCTCTTTTAGTTCACTAAACATTTTAATAATCAGTTTTTTATAATCTTTCTTTGGGTTTTTGTCCACTTCAATTACAGTGGGGTCCTTCGTTGAGGGATTAAGAATTTGTGGGGGAGATTGTTTTTGCCTGTTTTCTCATGTTTTCAGAGGTCTTGGACTCATTTCTCATGCAACAATTGAGATGGATTTCCCTTCGTCTTTTAATACATGTCCTTTTGTGTGTAATTATCTTATATATTCTGGGATTTCTGTTTATGATATATGACTACATGTCAAGGGATGAGATCTGAGATACTTCATGGATTGTAACTCCTTGGGTTCTTTTTATTGGTTTGGGGTTTTTGTCTCCTCAATTCTTTGAGTTGGATTAATGTTAAGGCTCAACTGGAACTAGATTTTCAGTATTGCTTGGTTGAGATGTGAGCATTTCTCAGCAGTGGAATCATAGCTCCATGATCTTAAAGTTTTCCAATCTCTTTCCAATCCTTCTTAGAAGGAGGGGAAAGTCAGGAATGGCAGACATTAATATCAACAACAGACATATGGCTTCAAGATAAATGTCTAGTGCCTATTTTGACATCTGTAACACTAGTTGCCACCTATATAGGAATGGTGGTATCAGCATTTAACAACAACATTAACAATAAAAACTGTGAACTAGATCAGGAGTTTAACAGCAAGTGTCTACCATGCTCTCCACTGTATTAATAATCACAGCAACTTGAATGGGTTAGGAATTACATCATCTATATGATTTCTATTGTTTAGCAGTGTTAGAGTTTCTTATGTAAGAGAAACTCTAAGTAAAAGAAAATAGGGTAGGAAAGCATGAGAAGTTGAAATGTTTGGAAAAAGTTATTAGAGGAGAGGCAGGCGATAGGGAGCAAATGTCAGCCATAAAGAAGAAATCATAACTTAGCTGAAAGTAATGAAGAAAAGAAAGAAAGGAGGAGGATATAGAAAATTTTGGCCTTTATTTAGGGAAAGAGTGAGGAAGGAGAGATAGGAGGGCCCAGAACCTAGGTATGAACTAACCAGCTAATGTAAAATCGCTCATAAATTTTTCTCTACCTGAGTCTAATCTAGGCTATAATGAACACATGCAGGACACATGCAGAGCTACTATGTGTAGGGAAAGTGATATGAATATATATATACATAAACCTATCCATGCAGTGAGAGCATAAACATCAATACATGCACACTCACATACATACAAATTCATACATAATAAAAAGTTAAGAATACAATACGATAAAATAATGTTTAGAAAAAATACATAAATATTTAAAAAGTAAAACATGGGAATATGGAGAAAAATGAAAGAAATAAGAAAAAAAAATCTTAATGAGTGATAGAGGGCTTGTTCTCACTGCTGTGGTCCAGTGTGTTGGCAGGGATAGATTTTCAGTCTTTATACTTGGCTCTGTATTTTTGGCCAGTGTCCTTGTGTTCCTTGCCTAGCTGCCAATTAGGCATAGTGACTCTCAGCTTATAAACTCCCAGAATTGTATGGGATAGAATGGGGAGTATTGATGAATGTGTAATCATGTGGTGTGGGTAATGTAGAGTTCTAGATGGGAGTTTCCAGTCATTGGGGTTTGAACTTCAGTGGGTTTTGGTATTTTGCTGTGGGTATTTGATACTCAGTCCGCTTCCCCTACTGGTATGGCACTTCTTATCTCTTCTGGACTTCAGGATCTCTGGGGCTTCCAGAAACAAATCCACTTTTAGGACACAGGTTTAAGCCTGCACAGGTTTCAACTTCACCATTACGAATGTGACTTACCAGGTATCCTCCCAGTAGTGGAGATCCACTTCCTATTTACAGTAAGCATATCTGCAATACCTCTTACAATGCACCAGCTGTTGTGAGATTTTTCTTGCTTGGGATCCAGAAGTTGAATGGTCCAGGGGAAATATTATTTGTGGCTGTTTCAGTCTCTTTGGTTCAGGCACTCTCTGGGAATTCTTTTTTTTTTTTTTTTGACTACTGATAACTTCCTTCATGTGTTCCCAATCCCCAGACTGTCACAGATGTGCAAGGTCAGTTTTCTGCACCTGGGGATATCTCGGTTATGGGCCGGCATGTTCTGCACTTGTTCAGAGAGGGCTTTCTGTGTGGCCCTTGAAGAGGGATTCCCACAGCAGGGTGTTCTCTGCTCTGCACTTTCACTCAGCAGAGCACTTTGGATTTGTTTTCACTGGGGCGCTTACTCCACCAACTTTTTGTCCATTAAAATCAGCCTTCTTCTGCAAACCATGTGTTTCCTTAGGTTGATTGTTCTTTATTTTTTATTTCTATTTATTTGTTGATATCAGGGATTGAACACAGTGTTGCTTTACCACTGAGCCACATCCCCAGAACTTTTTCTTTTTCATTTTGAGACAGTTCTTGCTAAGTTGCTTAAAGCCTCACTAAGTTGCTGAGGCTAGCTTTGAACTTGAGATCCTCCTACCTCAGTCTCCTTAGCCACTGGGATTAAAGGCATGCACCACTATGTCTGGCTTGGTATTTTATTTCCTTATCCACTGAGCTTGAGTCTTTTAAGTCCATGTTCCCCACTTCACTCTATTGGCAGCTGATGCCAACTTTTTGTAGCCATATTTTTAACAGTTGATTATTATATTTCAGTGAGGTTCCTTCATTATTTGTATCACTGAGGAGCAGTAACCATTTTATAAATCTGGTACAGAGGACCTGGTGGGCCATGCTTCCTTACTTTATGCTGCCATCTTCCCCATACAACTCAATGATTAGTGAGCAGTATTTGCTAATCTTGTTTCTCTGACATGTAAAATAACTATCTTCATTATCATTGTGCATAAGGAACTATGTCTATTCCAGCATATTCTCACCTTATGTGAGCTTATTCAGATGCGTTCATATTTTGACATAAATGAATTTTTGTACATTTTGATGATCAGTTGTAGTGTACACTATATAACAAATGGCTGATCATATCATCAAGCTATCTATATGTAGATGCAACCAAAGACAGACATTTTCTTTGAGCTGCTTAGGTTGAAGGACCAAAAGAGTTCAAAGTTTATAACTCTATTCTCACAAGATATTTTTTCAAAAAATAAGTTGTACCTTCTTTTGCAAATATACTCAAAGATGCATTTACTTTCTGATAATTTGTTTTGCCTTTTCCCACATTTCTCTATTATTATTTGGATAGCGTTTGAGGAACAAAACTAATCACAAAGACAACATTGTACATCCATACTCATGAATTAAATGTAATAGCCTACATAGGAGTAGGCAGCGCCTTCCTCAACAAAACTCCCATGGCTCAAGCAGTAAAGTCAAGAATAAATGAATGGGATGTAATTAAACTAAAAAGTTTCTGCACAGCTAAAGATCTAGTCAAGAGGATCAAGAGAGAACCTACAGAATGGGAGAAAACCTTTGCCTGCTACACCTCGGACAGAGGGCTAATATTCAGAATATACAAGGAGCTAAAGAAACTAAACACCAAAATCACAAATAATTCAATCAATAAATGAGCTACCGATCTTAAAAGAAACTTCTCACCACTGGAAGTCCAGAAAGTCCATAAATACATGAAAAAATGCTCTACATCATTAGTTATAAGATTAGTTACAAGGGAAATGCAAATCAAAACTTCAATGAGATACCACCGCACTCCTGTTAGAGTGGCAAAAATGAAAAATTCGAACAACAACAGATGCCGGAGGGGCTGTGGGAAAGGAGGAACACTGTTACACTGCTGGTGGGACTGCAAACTGGTTCAGCCACTATGGAAAGCAGTGTGGAGAATACTCAAAAAATCAAGGATTGAACCACCTTATGAGCCAGCTATCCCACTTCTGGGTATTTTCCCAAAAGAATTAGAATCAGCATATTATAATGATATGGCATCATTAATGTTTATAGCAGCTCAATTTACTATAGCTAGATTATGGAACCAACCCAGATGCCCCTCACTTGATGAATGGATACAAAAACTTTAGTATTTATATACAATGGAATACTACTTGGCCATTAGAGAAGACGATATTATGGCTTTTGCAGTCAAATGGATGGAGATGGTAAGAATTATGCTAATTGAAGTGTCCCAATCACAGAGACTCAAGGGCCGAATGGTATCTCTCATCTGTGGAAGCTAGAATGCAGGGGGAAGCAGAATGTTAGACAGCTAAGCTAACAATAACTTCAAATTGTATGATTCTCAACGCAACAGGGAGATGACTCCCTAGGATACTTGGAGACATAGGGTGAGGGACAAGGTCGAGGAAGGGCTTAGGAAGAACACCTAGGAGACTGGAGGGTGGGAATATGGGGGAATCATCTCAGAAGGAGATCGCTGTCCTCCACAAGATATCCATTTAACTCAGGAGTTCTTCTTGGGGAAACAGCAACAAGGGGAACCCAAGCTGGGCATCCATGATATGGCATTAGCCCTAGATAACTAAGTATATATACAATGGTTCTTGAATGTTTGATAATGTTTCCCCCTCAATTGTATCTCTATATCCATCTAATAAATAAAATAAATAAAAATAAATGTCATAGCTTAGCATAACACATATTTCATTCCTTGGAGCTTTCTATTCTTTCCCTGATGTTGATCCATACATCCATTGAAGTTTTTTTTTTTCTTTCCATCTTCACTGAATGAAGGTACAGTCACAGGAGGCCTAACAATATTTTAGTTGCTGATGAATTGCAAATACAATGGTGATCCCACAAGAGTGTAATGGAGCTGAAAAGTCCTTGTGACTTACTGATGCTGTATTTGCTGCAAATAATAATGCAAAGTATTACTTACATGTTCATGGGGATGCTAGTATAAGCAAACCTACTGTGCTGGCATTTGTGAAAATGTACAGCAGATATAAGGGGAAAAATGTGTAGCTCTCTCAACTGTGTGTGAGATATAATACTTGATAATGATAATAAACAACTTTTTCACTGGTTTAAATATTTATTATCCTAAGCTATTGCTATTTGAGTGTATTCCTAGTTTTTATGATTAAAGTTTATTATACAACAGTATACTGAGTTATACTGATAACAGCCTGGTACCCATTTCTATCTAATCCTTCAAATTTTTAATAATAATTTATTTCTTGTCCACTAAGATTCCAAAAATGCACCATCTTACATATAACTTAGGAATCTGAATATACATATATGAACTCATTTTATTAGTAAAGTGATTTTATCAGATTTTTTTCTTTTTTACCTGGTTTATATTTATTTGGGATTAAATTGTCATCCCAATACATATTTGTTAAGTAAAATCATTATTTAACCAGTGAAAGTATTAAATTGTATTGAGCACTTACTTTATTCCATGAACATTGCTAAATGTAGAATAAATTCATAAAGTATATAACTTTATCCACTTAAATTTGAAGAACCTGAGGCCTGGAGAGATTAAAATATTGCCTCTGGCAACACAGCTGATATGTTAATATATAATCTTGACAGAGTTGTTTAAGAAAAATTTTTTTCAAGCACATGAAAAAATAATTTTCCATAGAAGTAAACATGCTTAGGAAAAGAAACAAGGATATTGTATCAATCAGGACCATTCAAGAAAGTTGAAACCTTACCAATAATTTCAACAGAAAGAATTTAGTATAGAGAATTGATTATACAGGTGGTAAAAGGCTGACAGAGTCTAATGGAATTATTGGGTAAATTCAAGGACAGTAAAGCATTGCTTGGAACAAATGAGAAAAATTCAAACTGACAATCTCAAAGAATAAATCTCAAAGAACAAACCCTATAGAATTAACTATGCTCAGACCTCTAAGGTGGACAGAATACCTGCCTGCTTCCGCTGCCTCTGGGGCTGCATCCTATGCTAGCACTGGAGCTGCAAGAGCCTCAAGCTAACTACTAAAACCGAAATACTGGTGACAAAAGCATAAAAGAAGGGGAAGGCAGTCCCCTCTGCCTTCTTCCCGGCAATGTCTGTTCTGGACTGCACTTAACAGAAGCCATTGAGCAAGAAGCCCAAGCAATGTAGTTTACAGTATCTCAGTGCCAGCATCACAAAGCAGAGTCTAGAAGCATGGGTTTGCAGTTAAAACAATAAAATGATGCCTGGAATGCCCAATTAGGATATAATCTGGAATTTTTGAACAATCTATGTGCAAGAAAAGGACACAAAAGGAAAAATAACTCATTTTCTTCAAGTGCCTACTAAGCACCAGACAACATTAAACTCCTTAAAAGATTGTTACTTAAACCAATATTTATTGAACATTTATTATTTCCAGGCATTGTAACTATCACTACAGTTGGAGTAGTGAAAAGATAGCATTTTAAAAGGAGAACTCTGACTTAATGAACTGTGGTGGAATAAAAATTGTAGCTGAGAAGAAAATTATAAGGCTTTTGCAGTTCTTCGGTAATGATATGCAGCTTAAATTAAGGTAATAAGAATGTAACTAAGAAGAATGGAGGGATTTAAGTTAGAAGGCAGGCTTATTTGCCTAATTTTGTTGGTAGAATAGATATGAATGCCAGGAGGAGGTGGAGTGACAGTAGATGGTACCACTGGGGTTGGAAGAAGGGACGCAGAAGACAACCCAGTGTGAAAGCAACACTGGAGGCTGATGTTTTCTTCTGACTTCCACATGTCCTGGTTCCTCTATGGAATGCGCTCCAGGGAGAGATTAAATGTAAATAGGAATGGCTTCACCAAGTACTCTGCCAGGTGTAGAAAATGGGGTGGTCTGGAAAATCTGAGGACATACATGCTGTCCTTGGCTGCCAGCCTGCACAATGTCCCCAAGATCCTCAATTGTATAAATTGTATTTATACAGTTATGCTCTCCCTAGCATTCTAAATGTGGGCTGGCATCCACGTGACCAAAAGAATCCAGTGTAGGTAATGAATTTATTCAACTAAGGAGTAAACACCTGGTATATTTCAGATACTCTTCAAAGTGATAAGGAAACAATAGTGAATTATTCAATGAGTCAGTGAGCATAGAAGAAATGGTAACATTTTATCATGTGACAATTTTAATGAGAATATGTACTACTGAGAAAACATTGGGGATTACGGGGATTGGGGATTAAAGACCCTTAATATGAACAACATGTGTCTTTATTCTCAATCCAGAATACTTCTCTGTACCTAACAAGTACTGCGTGGGTGTTTATTTATTGATTTGAATTGACTTGGCACTAAATACATCCCTATGTGCATTAGCTAATCATAAATTGGATAAACAAAAAAAATCTATTCCTCATTGAACATCAGGATTTATGTACTACATTTCACTTACTTACTGCTGATGAAGCCATGACTGTAGTCTTTGTAGACCTCAATTTGTGATTTCACACCTACCAGAGTACATGGAAACAGGCCTGTACCTCTCAAGTCAGGTAGATGACAGCTTCTCCTTAAAACATCACTACTTTTGGAGCTAGTCAAGTAATTTCTCTCTTTTGGGCATAGATCAAGCCTCTCATACACTATGATCTTTGTTTTCCAAGGACTATTATTTTTTCATATGACATTTTCTAAAACGGACAAGAATGATAATGTCAATTAGTCTTATGTGGGGGGAAGAATCAACAGAGATATTACACACATGCACCACACGTTTGAAAAATCTAATTAAAGGACTGCATTAACACATGAACCATATACTTCCTACACAGGTAAATTTGAGCAAGTTAAATTCATTAAATTCATTTCTTTAGATGTATGTTATACTTAAGAACTGAATGAAATATGCTCTTTCCATTTTAACTAGTTGGTTCTACTTGAGGAATTAACATACTTTGAGCCTTGTTCATATTAAAGCTTGTTCCATAGGATAATACATAGAGAGCGGCTAAAAGCCTAAACTATAACTACTGGCAAAATATGAAGTTACTAAAAAACTGATGGAAGTAAAAGTTAATCTACTCTATTTTTAAGCAGTTAATAACGACCTGCATTAAGAGGTAGAAGTTTTTAAATCACAGGACATACTAAATTAGAACTGTTACCAGAGTCAAGAAGAAAAGAGCAATAACATAAAAGGAAAAAGAAAGATTAATCATAAAGGGCAAGAAATAATAAGATGTGATGAACCTGAAAAGTACATGGTAACATACAAAAATATAATGATTTAGTATGAAAGCCTCTTTTGTTGGAGATAATTAGGAAATTGCAAGAAAGACAAAAAGAATGCCACGATGGATGGTAAATTGAATCAGAACAATAAAATGCTGTTAGCAAACTAGAAAGGTGTCATTGACTTGCAAATGAAATAATTATCATACAGATTATTAAATCATAGCATGTGATTCTACATAGTATGCATTACCTTTCTATGTGCACAAATAATTATGATGTATGTATGCTACAATGTCTTTTGGGATCATGAAGATTGTTAGGAAGAAAATCAAGAAAAAATAAAAATGTATGTAGTCAAAATATAATTTTTAAAGGTATTTTAAGTACAGAATACAAAAATAGCAGAATCTTGAAATTCATGAGATTTCTGAGATCTTCTCAAGCATTAAGTATATAATTAACCCTCCAAAAATGCAGTACAGTGAGACTTCTCCAGTGTTAGAGTGTAAAGAGAACACCGCATTCTCCCCCCCACTCATGAAGGACATAGTTCCTAAATCCAGGGCCCATGATTCTCTGTGACTAGTGAAGTAATAAATTATAATTTGAAATGCTACGTACATCTAGGGTCATATGTAAGTCGTTCTACCTGGTTTATAACCAAAATCATAAAAAATTTTCTGGTATGATTATTAACATAATTTTTATGCTCTGAGACTCAATTTTTAAAAGCACCCAAGAAAATTTGGATACAAGTCACTCTCAACCTCTACAAATGGTTAATTTTACATGTGTAATTCTAATGGGAAACACTATCTAGATCCAATAACAACAAATAGAATTGATGCAGCACCTTCCAGGGAAAATGGATTGGCAAATAAATTACATGCGCGCTGAAAACAAAATTAGCATTCTGTATAATGAAGGCATTTTTGAAGGGTTTGGTGTAACTATGTGGTAAGAAAAGTGGCTTCTCAAGAATGATGTCTTCTCAAGTTGCTTTCTTGTTCAGAGTTTTTATAGTAGTAGAAATTATCCTCCTAACACAATTCAGCCTTTTTGTTTGTTTATTTTTAGCTGAAAAGCAAAAAACACTTTCTAATGTACTATAGGGAATCACGCTTCTTTAGAAGAACAAGTAATAATTATGGTTCTACATATTGACTTGTAGAGTTTCACCAATTCCTACACCAAACATCTTGACTCCTCATTAATATGATGTTATTTTGCATAAACATATCAACATGCACTTTTCATTGTATTGACTGTTTCTGTTACAAAATATGTATCTATTGGAACCTGGGTAAATGTCTCTGTTTTGTGGCTTCTCTCATGGAACTTCTGTTATTATAGGATATGAGCTAGCATTGCTTTCTGCATCCCCTGCCAGCATCTCAATCTCAGATATAAATCTGATCTTTTGGGGGACTAAGTGGTAACGAATAAACTATTAACTACACTGAAGAAGAGTGTAGCAATGCATAATCTCAATAATTCTGCAGCATGGGCAATTAAAATGGAGTTACAATTGAGCAAGAGAAAACAGCAAAAGTAGCAAAAAATAACATATTAAATAAAAACAAGGACCATTTCTCTTGATATAAGATTGAGAAAACTTATATGGCAAGCAATTTATTTTTATTTTTTTTAAAGATTGAGGGACAGTGAGAGAGAGGAGAGGGAGAGAAACAGTTTTTATTTAGTTTTTCATGCGGCTTTCGTTGTTCCTACACTTAGTTGTATATGTGGTGCTGGGGCTCAAACTTCTGTACTCACACTTGCCAGGCAACCACCATAACCACTGAGCCACTGTTCTAGCCCATGGCAAGCAATTTAAATGAACAAAAGTAGTGTATTTATTTAATACAACCTCATTTTGCTTATAGTTCTGTTATTTCAATTTCTGGAATTCCTTAGATCAGTAACAAGTGCCTCCAAACAGGAATTCAGAAGTCACATAAGGTAGTAATATGGGGCAGGCTACATATAACATTCCTGTCATTCTTAAGTTTTCATATCAAACACCAGATGTCCAAGCATTTCAGAAGACTATGAGGTATCACAGAAGAGGCAAGGAGCTTGGTTTTTGTTTCCATTTGATTGTTTTTGTTTTTAGGCCTGAACTGTTTCTCAATTGATTGAGCTCAACTAAGTCAATCTGAGCTTCAATTTCTCTTTGGCCAAAAAATATAAAAGATAAGCTCCATTTAAAAATATTTTAGACCAAAGTTTGTGGAAATATGAGAGGAAAACAAGGTACTGTAAGCAACAGTGTTATAAAACTGAAAAGTGCTTCCCAAATGTGAGGTGTTAATCTGTGGCTGGGTGAAATTGTTTCTGTGCTCCGCAGGCCTCTGGCTGATGCTTACTGCAGTAATATATAAAGGTCCCACTCTCACAATATCTACATTCTTCTAGGTGTTGCCTCCTTATCCTTTAACTACTTCATCTTAAGCCTGTCCACAAAGCAAATGCCATCCTCATTAGCACTCCTTCCCAAACCAATAAGGCTTAACAGGCAAACATACACTAGCAGATGATTATATACACAGCTTATTTTCTCTTGGAAAGTAACATTGCTTCTGGAAGTTTCTGAGATAGTGTATCTTGTTGGAGGCTGGAATTCATGATACTCAGGAGACCCAAATGTTGTATTTGATCCTTGTCCACCTCTCTCTTACCATCATACAATTAAGTTTGCTTGGTTCCATAGTCACAGGATTTTCTTCTAACCCTAGCCATCCATCTTCAAATTACTGCCAAATGCCCAAAGACATTCAGGAAAGGAGACACTGAACATATTCAATCCCCATGGAGAACAGAGCAACTATAGAGAATACATTTTAAATGTCAGCAATTGCTCTAATTTTTTTGAGCACTTGGGCATAGGAAAATAATTTAAGTATTAATTTAGGTGTTTTCTTTCCTTTGTTTCTTCCCCTTTCAGTCCCACTCCTCCCAACCTTCACTGAAGGCTGAAGACTCAATTTCTTTTTGCTCTTTTTGAAGGAATAAGGTGAAGAATGATTTGTTTTCGTAATTTCATGTCTACAGAGGAAATAATAATACAGTATGTTCCTGAAAAAACAGAAAGGTGTTTATATACTTTGACTAAATATCTAGTAGAAGTAGTGTTCTCCTCATACATTTTATAAGCAAAAGATTTTCTTTGAAGTGGGTAAGAAATAAAAGGAGAAAGAATCTTCTATGACTATCAAGAGCAGAGGAAACCTATCTCCTGGTTTTCAGGGAAAAAATTTAGAGAAAAGGGCATCAAGAAATCACATTCAAGGTTCCCTACTTAAATTTGGCAAAGAAGAGTGAATAAAAGAACTTGGAACCACATACACAGATGCAATAGAGTCTCAGTTGCCATCAAAGTGAACTCTGGACCTCAGACCAGACTTCTCTCTCTCCCTCCAAGACCTAGAAAATAGTGGGTATAGCTCTTCGGAAGAGAGTAGGCTTAAAATTCAGGTACAAATTAAATTGAGTAAATTTGTATCTCTACTAGTTTAATAGAAGATTTCAGAATCAGAAATCATCATGCTTTTAAAAATAAGTGTATTTTCTTCCGCCTCTGGATTTGTAGGTCCCAATTCATAAACACTACATATTTAATGCCTCAGTTAATCCCTATGACAGCACTACAAAGTAGGAATTCCTCTCACCCTTATTATGTATGAAAAACCATGGATAGAGGAGTTTACAATGCTTCTCCAGATAGCACATCTCATGATGCTGCCTGGAATTTGGCCCTAAGTCTTCCTGAATCCAAATCTGTCTTACCTGCCATCACATAGCATCCATATCACAGGGTTGAGTAGATTGGGGAAAACCCAGAATTAGCCACTTATACTATTGATGCTTTCAAAGTTAATATGAATCTAAGAGATACCCTTGTCCCTTCATATTAGGACAGGGATAAAGCAAAAAGAGCTTTTCAGTGTTTAGTCACTAAACTATATTTAGTTTAGTTACTAAAATATATTTATTTTAGTAGGGTTTAATAGGAATATTTCATCAACATCCATGCTTGTCTTTTGTAATTGCAATTAGAACTCTGAACCACCGGCAAGATTCTTCCTAGGCATTTTACAATCTAATTTCTTCATATGATTCTGTTTGGTGGTGGTTCAGAAAGGACACAGCCCATGAGGGATAAAGACCCATCTGTAGTCATGGAGTAATTTTCTGAAGATTAGAAACTCTGTTAGTCTAAAGAAAACTTTGGCAAGCCCCAGGAGTAGAAGAGGAGCTAGGAATAGTTAAGGGCCACTCACTAAGGCCCCACAAGCCTCCGAAAGGGCTGGCATCAAATGGTGACCCAAAGAGCTGCCAGCAGAAATTGGCACTGGTGCAACAAGACCAAGAGGGAAACAATTCACAAGACAGTGTTGCCAACTGGAAAAATGCTGCCTGGGAAAGTAAAGAGATGAGCTCTCATGAAGGATGCTAAATAATAATTTCTGCAATGTGCAACGGTTGAAGTGTGGAGAACAGGGGACTAGAAATAGATATGGGACAGTGATGCAAACAACTGAAATAGAAGACAGGAAGGAATGAAGGAGGAGAAAGTGAATGAAAGGAAAGCTGAGAGCCTTGCTTGACTAAAGAAAGCCAGGCATGGGGCTGGAGTGGTGGCTCTGCGGACATGGTGTATTCCTGGCATGCACAAGGATCCAGGTTCAAATCCCAGCACATACACATACACACATACACAACTAAGTGTCAGAGCAACAAAAATCAGATGAAAAACTCAATAATAAGAGTGTTTCTTTCTCTCTCTCACACACACACACTGTACCTCTCTCTTAAAGAAAGAAAGCCAGTCAGTAAGCAAATTTTTGGACAGGGAACTTGGTTTAGTTCATGCCATAGCTATTACATTAAAACATAGGTGAGGAATAAAGCAACAAGAGAGAAGCAAAACCATTATCGAAGGAAGCACAAATACATGTTGAAAATCAGAGCAATCTGATTTTTTAATCCTAGATAGAACACTCCAAAATACATGACTTTATGGGATCTTCTATAATTACTTTTATACATTAGATTTCTTATTTATAAATGGGGTTAACAAGTCAAAAATGATAGTGAATGAGAATTGTCAATGGTCAGCAATCAGAAATGATTGGCCCCATTGCAGAAACCACATGTGGAAGCTAACCAGTAGAAATATCAAGGCCTGCTACACATGGAAAAGGCTCACCTGAAGGAACATCGCCAGCCTTTGTCCCAGAGAGGCAGGAAAATGGAAGGTGGGGATGCAAACACATGGGAGTTACAGTGCCTGTTTAACAGAATTTGCACCATGCTCCAGCCAGAACCATGTAGGCTCCTAAGCTAGTACACCAAAATGTGTTTTTCTGCTATCAGACCACCTTCCAGATGGCAGGAGTTCTCTTTCTTCTTAACTCTTCCCACCTAAATAAATCCTCCTCCTTTTACTCTTCCCTTCCATGACTGTCCGTGGATTTAATTCTTTAAATTTGTAAGACAAGTAGGAAGGAATTTCCAGAAGGAAATTGGCAAAGCAGGAAATCTAGTCTCATCTCAAAACTTCTGCTTCAATAGCTATAATATTGCTATTAAACATTATGCTCTTATAAGTACTTAACAATGCCATGAACTATCCTAAGCATGGTAAATAAATTCTCTTTCTTAATTAGTATAATACCTTAATAAGGTAATATAATCAAAGCTTTGTATGGTACCAGATTAATACTAGGTCCTCAATAAAGGGTGGCTACTATTAATAATGCCATCAACATTGCTTTTTTTATTAGATAGTTAATTCCCTAATCTCAACAATGCCTTTAATGAGTATCTATTGCTATACTGATGCCAGGTAAGGTTGGAGATCATGTAGTGGAAATGAAGGATTTTCAATTCTACTCCTTACATAAATTTCAAATAAATTCCCCATTTCAAACAAATGCAAAACATGTGGACTAGCAGCAAACACTTTGAGATCAGACAGGATTCATAACTGTTATTCATGCCAAGATGAAATTATTCCTTTATGTTTTCAGTCCTCTCTGATATCCAGACAGAAGTTTCTATGTAGTAGCCATTGTCAGCACAGGACTAAGTTTTTTTACTCTTTGACTGCTAGGTACATTTTTACTGAAAGGTGTTTGCACACATGCTATGAGAAGGTTGTTGAGTGAATAATGTATAATTGCTAAGCTTACCAGCACCTGCAGGAAACAGTGCTCTCCCTTTAACATGGAAATGGCTAATTTCTTTTTGACTATGGAATATCACCTCCTTGGGAAGTCTCCCCAATCCACCAGTCAAAATTATGCTTCCCTGTTCTTTTTCATCTCATTTCACCAGACACTGTTTTGAAAGTACTTCTCAAAATTTGTATACTATTTTATTTGCTTATCTGTTCACTGGTAATTGTCTTTAGGTCTCACTGTAAGAGTAAATTCTGTGAGGACAGGAATGGCATCTGTATTCCTCAGCATTCAGAAGACTTTACTAACTATTTATTAGGTACCAGGCATTGTTCTGGGCACTGGGAAGAGCAGTGAACCAACAGGCTAGCAGTACTGGGCCTGCAGCAATAAGAAGCTGTTGCGATGGTGATCAAGGAACGTTTCCTGATAATTTGACCCATGACAATTACTAGGGGAAGAGAGTTCTATGTACAGAACACAGAATGTGCAAGGACCACGGGGAGCCTCAGGTATGCCTGGTGTGTTCACAGAGCAGCAATAAGTCATTGTAGGTACAGCAAAGAGGAAAGAAGGTATAGATGAGATTGGAAGGACTATGGTGCACCATGAAGTTGAAAGACCCTTAAGTTTATTGTGGGTCAGGTGGAAACAACAATGGAGTTTTGAGAAGAGTGACAGGATGTGACTTTCATTTTTAAAGGACTGCTTTTGCCTATTGTATATAAAATAGACTGGATGGGACTGTATGTTCTATATTATATAGAGAATAAATAAGGGAGAATCAAGAGATTATTACTTGAAAAGAAATAACTTTGAGAGGTAAAACTTGGGAGTTAAGTTTGAGATGTAGAAATGCCAAGCAAATGTTGGCTGTGCAAGTGTGAAGTTCAGGAAAGAGTTCCGAGGCTAGATACATAATTCAAATTTATCAAAATGTAGATGTCATAAACATGGAACTGGATGGAATCACTTAAAGAAAACAAAGCAAAGCCTGAGTATTGACTTCCAGGGCATTCCAGCCCGCAGTGATTGGGAAGAGGAAGAGGAAGTAGAGGTGACTGAGAAGGGCTCATTTCTGATGTAGGAGGAAAACCAGGAAAATGTGGTTCCCTGGAAATCATGGGATCAGTGACATAAGATGAGGACAGAGAGCAGAGTTCTGGATTTGGCACCATGACAGTGACTGATAATATTGATATAAGAAGGTTTGTGGAATACTGGGAGTAAATGCTTGAATGGAATCATTTCAAGTAAGTTTGGGAGAAAATGAAGCAGAGGAAGTGGAATACAGACAATTTTTTTTCAAGGGAGTTTGCCATTAAAGGTATTAGAGAGATAGGGCTGTGGTGGAGAGGGATATGAAGTCAATGGTATGTCTTTTGTAAATGGGATTATACTTTTTCAAAAGGGATAATAAGCATATTTACAGAAGGGAAGAAAAATTGATGATGCTGAGGGTAATAAGATAATTACAAAAGCGAAGTCTGAACAAGAGAGAGGATGCAGCATACTATCCTAGAGACAAAGTTGGTCATTATTTGGAGCTGAATGATTTCTTTCACTGTAATAGGGAAAAAGAAAGAGCAACTGGACATGCGGCAAGTGAGCATGGCAAAGCTCTCCTTGGATTCCTTAAGTGAATCCTCAGTGTTTATCACACCGCCTGGCACATAGTAGACACTCAAAAAGTTTTGACTGAATGTATTGACATTATTAGACTTCCTTCCAGAGAACTTCCTAAGAATAATTCTCTGTCTTGGGGCTCTTCTTGCATTTTAATTTAAATCTGTACCATAAAATGGAAGAGTGAGAACAGAAGAGATACTTTTCAAATAAGCTTTATAGATTTACTCCCTCCCTGCACACCTTGCCTTTCCTTCTGAAACAAAGATGTGGAGAGAAAGGTATGAGCCATTGTACTCTTATTAAAAAAACAATTGGATATCTGTGGCTCCTCTTACTCTCTCATAATATCTGTTGAATAGAACTCTTGGCTTCTCATTTTGGCTGCATTCCCAGAACTGTATGTAAAGTGTTTTCTTGAAATATTGAAAGGAAACTTACATTTTAAGTTCATCATCTCTTGGCCTTAAACTGGCTTATTCTTTTCCTGTTTAGATTGCCTTGTCTGTGGGCTTTTCTCTTCCTTTACTACTAAAGTTAAAACTTGGAAACTGCAAGTTACATATGAGCCAAGTATATTGTGGTGGAAATAAAGAGATGCACACACCACCAAGGGAAAGAAAATAAGGATGAGTGGAAGGAATTTTAATATGAATTAATGGGAGGGGAGAAGACCAAATGTTCACTGAGAATCTACCATGTACAGATTCTCAGCATCTGTTCTGTACATTTAGTCATTGCAAAAATTCCTGGAAAGTAGATATTGTTACCCACATGATAAAAAGAGTGGAACAGAAATTTGAGCTTTAAAAAGGGGAGTGTCTTCCAATCTTAAGTACAATATAATTTAACAGGCATATTACTAAATACTTTATAAGCATGATCAGTTTTAATTTTAGAATAGCATTATACTACATATATTTTTACTCCATCTTAAAAGATGACAAAACTGGAGCATAAAAACTTAACAATTTTCTGAAATTAGTAACATTACCAGAAGTTCCAGGCAGATATGACTGTTAGTGAAAACATACTTCCTGTCACACTATGTTGTCTCTGAAGGAAATAGAACAATTAGGGAATCGGCTAATACATGAAGATAAAACAACACATAATCATTGAATGCATTTTAGCAGCTAAACTCAGTGGTTCAATTGCTTAGTTGATCACGCTTGTTTGAATAGGTGATAGTCAGGTACATGTACTTTCATTACTCAAAAATGAAGAGTTTTAATTTATTTCCAAATCCTTCTCAATGCATTTCAATTTGAACACAGGCAAAAATATACTAGCAAAGGTTAGATTCTTAACTTACTGCACATTAAGAAAGATTTTCTTTCTTGATCTCTTAACAAGCAGCCAAAGAGATTGTCATATAATGTAAATAAAGAAAACCTTCTCTCTTCTATGCAAATGTGAACATATTTACATACATGCATAACTTTTTCCAAAGTCATTTCTTCACAAGCAACTTGGGAGACACAATAATTACATTCAGAATGAAACCTACTTAGACTAAACTTCCTGGTCTCTATCACTGAGGAAGGAGAATACTACAGCCCACCTCACGGAGTCATTGGGACCAGTTTTGACATAATTCATTTGGCACAGAGGTCAAAATAGAAAATGTGCTCAATAAATTGTTGCTGTCCCAAATGTTATTTGGGAATACTGGGTAAGGCAGTATGATGACCTTAGCACCTATGAAGATTTGGCATCAAGAACACAGCTGATTTTTATAAAGTTCTGATGATTGAGTTGGAGGTAAACAAATCACAGTATAGGCTACGTGTTAAACTGCATTTCCTATTTAATTTTATCTCAGTGTCAGGTACTGTTACAATTCCTGTCTATGTCTCAAGGAAAGGTTTATGTCCTGTAAGGTCAACTAAATGGAAAGAAACAAAGATATTTAGATATGATAAAAAAATGTAGTAATTTTGAATACAGTTAGTATATTCTTGCAAGGCAATATGTATATTGAAATATATTGACCAAGAGTTTCCTAAAATTATTTGAAAAAACTAGAGAATTTGAAAGAAAAATATTTTAAATTCTGATTTTAGTTTTTTCCAACTAAAGTACAAAGAAGTGCTAGATAACTCCATAGGACCTCTGCAATTACCACAAGTATTCATTTAGGTAAGGAACTCTTGTCTATTCTTAGAAAGAAATGATATGTTCTTTCCCCATTTATCATACCATAGGTACACATAGATGAAGACAGAAATGTGGGGAAATTGATTTTGGTCTCTCAGAGCTTTATCTCCACAGATACAAATACTGTCCATATTTTCATTGAAGTTATCTCCTTTGGGAAATTTTCCCTAATGCCTCATCCAGGTGCAAACTGTGAACTTGTTCTCCATTCAAAATTTCACCTAGATTCTCCCTCCCTCCTTTCTCTCCTCTCTTCTATCCTCTGTTCTTCCCACCTTCATTCTCTCTCCTCTATCTGTATCTCAGTTGCTCACTGTAGAAGTTTCCAAAGGACAGGAACTACCATTCTATGCATCTTATTTCCACATAGATCTTAACAAAAGCCCCTGAAATGTATCACCTCTTCTTCATATTCATATTACAATTCAATGTGTTCTTCATACTATACAATAATTATATGTTATTATTTTCTTTCTGTCACTAGTTTCTGATAAGGGTATTGGGCATTGAGCCATGGACCTAACTAAGCTCCCACACCTAAGATATCTCACATGATTTGTTACTCCAGAGTCGTTGCTCTTGACCATAGTGTAAAAATCATCACTGTAGGCCCTTATCAATAAGCATTCTATGAAAACACAAAAGTCAAGGACTATATTTCTGTTTGACTATTCTCCAAATCTAAAATGAGATGTAGGAAAGTGATCATGTGATGTTTTCAAAGACCAAGAATTTTTTCATATAAAAAGAATACACCAAGACTAATAATACTGAATAATACTGTGATGTATAATATATCTTGGATATGACAGAGAACAATCATTTTAAATGACTTATAAACTGTCAGTTACTTAGACTTAGTGAATTATGAAGGATTTGACCTTGCATTTAAAGTTTCAAACTGAAGGGAAGGAAGAATAATTTTTTGTTGATTTTAAATAGTCAGACTAGTTGTTTCCAGCTATTATCCTTCATTTTCTTTTCCACCTCAAGAAAGGTGAAAACAGTGGTTTCAAACATTTCCTAATAATTATTGTTACATTTGAATCATATCAACCAGGTGCAATTGCTTTCAATGGTATAGAATAAAATTTTGATACTTATTTTAAAATGTTAAGGTAAATATAAACCTGAAACAGGTCAATTTCAAAGAAAGAGGGTCTGATTAGTTCAGAGACTATAATCATCCAAGCTGCTTTCCACATAAGAATATTCTGAACTATTTTGTCATCCTCTGCTTTTAAGTGTGAATTAAATAAGTATACCATGGTTCTTTAAAAAGACTAAATATAACAAAAAGCAAACATACTTCTGTTAACACTGGCTGAACTTGAATTATCTGGATAATCAGGAATTTCAGAAATTTATGAAAAGCCTTTACTTCATGTACAAAAGAAATTGAAAGTGAGAAATTACTCTTGAGAATATAAAATACATGTATTAATCTCTTCACAGGGATGTAAAACGGCTAAAACATGCAAAAAAAATCCTACATTTGAGCCCTAGCATTCTTTAAAGAACTTTAGAACTATACATACTCTACTATTCCAGGAAACATAGTTGCTTTGTGCTTCTGGATGAAAACCACCTAGGTGACTTCCACAACTTTTGGAAGTTCTAATTAGAAAACATTTGTCTTCCAAAAATTAATTTAATTATTTGGAAAATTAACTCACATTTACAAATTCTAATCAGAGCTTCTGATCAAATAACTAAGTATATTAACACAGTCCTAATTCAAAGCAGAACTTCAGTCTTATTAACATGTTTAACTTCATCTCAGGTAAATGTGTTAGTTTTCTAATTTTTTAAAGAAGTTCAAGATTACTACCTCTACCTCAACTACTGACTTAAAGGGCTGCAGTTTGAAAAATGATAAATTAATTCCAAAAGTAACACAAATAATGGGATTCTCTTTTAGGATAAAGTTGAAATAGCAAATGGTTTTATGCCAAGTAACAGTGTTGATATGGGCTGTTCCTGATCTGTGGTTCATCTCAAGATGAAAAGGGGAAAGAAATCACACTTGAGAAAGCTATGAAGCTTTCTTAGATAGAATGTTGTTAGAGTGCCCTGTAATTGATGAAAATGTCTCTTGGATGAGACATAAATCTGTTTATGTGTGATTGGTACACTACAATTAGACAAGCAGGAAAAATAAGTTCTCATTTCATGAAAGATGGGTGGAGATTTTCCAATCATTTTTCTGAAAGGAAACTCAAGTTCTTTCTACCATTAGAATTTTTAGTTGATTTTTTCTCTAAAATATCCCTTATGCAATGTATTTATGTGGGAACCCCTCAAGGTTGTTGGTGGTAAATTTTTTTTTCCCTTTCTCTGTCTTGAAATTTTAAGCCAGAAACCAGAGGGTTTCCTAAATTGCCTACCTAACGTTAGCCTCTCAAACTCCAATTATCATGAATTTGCAGAAAATTCCATTCACTCAACAGTTAATAAGCCAAGCATGTGAAAGGTGTTGGAGATGCAATAAAGAACATGAACATCATGGAATTTCTATTAAGAATCCCAATTACTTTGAATGGTGATGAGCCTTATACAAGAGAGAAAAATGGTGTGATGGTGGTCAGTACTTTGAAAAATAATTCTGTTTCTCTTCTTAGGCACATGATAGATTACTTATCCTATCCTGCTAAGGTTATTTCATGACTATGTGACTTATTTTGACCAATCATATGGAGTGGAGGTTTTGTGGATCACTTCTGCATATAACTTTAAAAGTCAGGAAAAACTTTACCATCCTCTTCCCTTTTCTTCCCACAGTCACTGACACTATTCCAAGTACGGCCTATCTGGAAATCTGGGTCCTGAAGTGTATTCAGTGAAAGATAGGACTCTCAGCAGACCTATGACAAATATGTAACATGAACAAGAAATATGCTTTTAATGAATTACAGCTCTAAGATTTAGGGTTGGTTTGTTATTATAGCATAACCTAAACTATGCTGACTCTTATGGTTGCTGTGCAGGATTTGTGCATCTACTCCAAACTTGATGAGGGTGATGGAAATATTCCTTTGTGTGTTTCATATACAGTCACAAGTTATTTCCATAATTATCACCTACAATTGCAAACTGTATGGATATAACACTTTGCATGAAGTATTTGCCCAGTAAATGCTGGTTTAAGTTACATGGGTCAAAAATAAAGTTCTATTTTCAGAAATTCAACTTCGGTGTTCTTTTTTAGTGCCTGTTAACCAGAGTACTGCTTTTCTACACTGTATAATTGGAAAATTTTACATGTGTTTCTTTATTTGATGGGTGTCTATTCCTTCTTCAGCTAAATTTAAATGATAATTTCATGAAATTATTATAATCTTAGTTCAAAACAGATGATCAGTGACATGCAATTTTTCTCTTGGAATCACTGCTCTCTATCTTTTTCATATTCCAGTGATGATAAGCTCTAAACTAGATATGAAAACCAAGACATCAATTCGTTTCCACAACATTGATAGCTAAAAAAATTGAAAACAAAACCACTTGTCACTAAAATTAACATACATCAAATGGCTTTCCCTTAAAATAAATTGGAACTGATACAATATTTAAAAATATATATTTATTACATATTTATCTCAAGGATACCTGTAAATTTTTCACTGAGATTTGCATGTGTCTTGCTTGGAAATCTCTAAATTTGTTTCTTATTAGTATTATCAGCTTCTGAGTAGCCAAGCAAATGTACCCACAGATGTGGGTCAATTTAATGCTATGCACTACTTCAGGCATTTTGAAATCAAAAGGAATTCTACATGAGTGATTTAACTAGGATTGGATACTTAATGATTAAATGATATATACTTACTTTTTTTTCAAGTATTACATATGTCTCCTGCTTCAATTCCTTGTACTCTTAGTATAAACAAAACTCAACAGTTATTCTCCCATGAAATACTTTATAAAGAAATCTTTCATTATCCTTATTGATAAGAACACTTTTCAATGTACATTACTACATTCTCAAATAAATACTTATCCCAACCAGGAAAAAATATTATTAATGAGTATTGTGCCATGATTTACAGTTGTCATATGAGAGAAGATTAATCCATAAAGACCTGATAAAGGCTGTGCCAAAACCATGGGTAACAAGTTTTTGACCAATAAAAACCATTTTGAAGTTGTGTTTTTCCTTTGATGACCTCAGATATACTCCTATAGACTAAAGAAAATGAAAAAATTGACAAACTTTGTAAATTCTTTACATCAACCTTTCTATTGAGTCATCAGAAGCAAAAATAACTAAAACAATGACTGAAGGTATCTCTAAATAATAAGGATCAGGTTGCTCTCAATAATATTTGTTTAGTTAATCTAACTGAAGTCCATTTTGAAATGTGCACACCAGCTTGGGTGTAAATATCTACAGAGACTGAATTTAGATTTTCTCCACCTAAATCTACAAGCTCAAGTTATTTGCATACAGTTTGGATGAGCACAAGATTAGCAGCCATACTGCTCTGATTTATCTGATTTTAGTGGAGCCCTTGGGGATGAGCCCAATGCAGCTGACTGGGCTTCTTGTTGTAGTAAACTGTTCCTAATCTAGTAAATTGTTCCAAATCTGATTGGCAACATTTTATTGTTTATTTATTTATTTATTTTATTCAGAAATTTATTTGTTGAACAATCAAACAAGCATCTAATGAAATAATATAATATATATAAATTCTGAAAATTAGATTTACTCCCAAGAGCCCCCCCAATTACCCACCCTATCCCTCCCCTCCCTCCTTCCCAAAACATATTTTTATATGATTATAGACTATTTTTCATGGCATGTTTCAACATTTGGTTCTCTGTGAGTTTAGGCAAGTTAGCTGTCTGCTTCAAACTTTGATTTTTAATTTCACAAGTTGAGGATATGATTGTTATTAGCAAATGTCATTATGATATAAAAATGGAAGTACAGACTATACTAAACTTTATTATTGAAACAATGAACAGAAAAGTCCACCAGGGGGCTCATGGTTTCAGAGGTCCTCGTCCAGAGAAAGCTGGCTCCATTCCACAGGGCTCCAGGGAAGGGCAAACATTATGAGTCCAAGTAGAGAGAAAGACTCTACACCAGACACAAAATATATACCCTAAAGACACATCTCCAATGACCTGCCTTGCTCTAGCCATACCCTAGCAGCCTATAGTTACCAGTTAATCCCTATCATGGGATTAACTCACTGATTGGGTTAAGACTCTTATAACTCAAATTTTTTCACCTCAGCCTTTCTGAATTGTCACACATGAGCTTTTGGGGTACACCTCACATTCAAACCATAAAATTCCACCTCTGTCCCCCAAAAGCTCATCAATCTGACAATGCAAAATACATTTAATCTATTTCTGAGAGTCCCTATAGTCTTAATAGTTCCAAGATTGCCCAAAAAAGTTCAAGCCCAAAGTCTCCACTGAGACTCAAGGCAAACTTGCATTGTGAGGTCCTTCAGAAAATCAACAAGTTACATACATCCGATATATGAAGGCATGTAGTAAATATTTGTATTCATAAAATAGGGGCATACAAAGAATTTATAGGAAAAAAACAAGCCCAAAATCCAGCTGGGCAAACATGTTTATAGTTCCATATCCAGCATCTGGAACAAGTGGCTTCATGTTGTTCTCCATAAAAGATTTGTGTAGCTCTGCCCCTAAGGTCTTGCTAGTTACAGTCCACATGGTCTCTCTTGGTTTATCTGTGTTAAATTCCTGCAGCGTTCCTCAGCTGACATTCTACAGTACTGGCATTTCTTAATCTCTGGGTCTCCATTTCAGCTTTGGCTTTTTCTTCACATTTCCACCCATCACCCTCTCAGGCGCTGCCCAAAGGGACTCTTACCCTGGGACACTTTGCCTGGTCCTTCAGGCCTTCCTTTGAAATTTTGATGGAAGCCTCCATGTCCCACTAACTCCAACATCCTACAGTCCTGCAGAACCAGCACCTTGTGGTTGCCAACAAGGTGTGCTGCCATCTTGAGGAGTAGCCAAGTCTCCAGGGACCATGGATGCAGCACTCTCTGAGTGCCTGGATAGCTCAGTGTGTTGAAAATCCTTCCTAGGCCCCCTTGTGAAAGCAGGGTGCCCAATTAGACTCCTCTCAAAGGAAGTTTTACTCCCTTGAGGCTGGGAGGGGAGTGGTTTTGCCAATTTCTGAGATGCCCTCAAGCCATCTTTCTTATTGCCTTTGGACAAAGTATTTAGCATTTCTTTAGTGGTGGTAATGTCTTTAATAATTGCAACCTCTTTAGCCCCTGTTTTACTCCCACCTTTTAAGTCCAAGTTTTTCAAATCTTTTTGCTCTATTTTCTGTTTCTGAATATCACAGTACATCTGGATAAAAGCTACCAGCAATACCACCACCTGAGTGTTAATGTTGCCTAGAAATTTCTTCTGCCAGTTTAAGAAGTACATCACTTTTAAAATCAGGTACAGCGAAAGTCTCCAGACATGGGCAAAAATGCATTCAACTCCTTAGCCAAAACATAACATGAATGGCCTGTAGTCCATTTTCCAATACTGTCCTCCTCTGAAACCTTTTGAACATCATCTTGAGTGTCCATAGACCTATCAGCGTTCCTGTCTTCTGAGCACCCACCAGAATTACCCATTAAGTTCCACTTACAAGAGTCTAAAACATTTCCAGCTTGTACTGCTAAACATCTCAAAATTCCTGCCACAAATTCCAAAGTGCTCCAAATGCTTCTAAATCACATGGATAGTGTTATACCCAAACTGAGATAAAGACACTCCAGTCACTCACAAAAAAGCCAAAGAAATCTTTATTAAGCTGGCCAGCTGTGACCACTCTGGACCCACAAAATCAGGTCTCAGAATGACACACCTGCTAGCCATGTACCAGAGCTTATATAAGGGTAAAGAACTTTGTGTTACTAGTCCTGTTGCCAAGCAAGCAAACTGAACACAAAAGCAGAATCTTTGTGGTTAGCAGTTGGAGGTGAACATCCTGTTACTTCATTGTTCAACCCGAATTAGGGTGGGGAGTTTTTCAAAAACCTATTTTAAGTATGTTAGAAAGCTGCTTCCTTGTAATGGAGGGGAGAACACAAAATGGAGTCTCTTTCGTTCTAACAGATAGGTTAATCACAGAAAAATCACTTCTGATACCAATTTCTGTTTCAGTCAGCTTTTCTGTTGCTGTGACCCAAGGACCTGACAAGAACAATTTTAGGAGGAAAAGTAGTTTCTAGGGCTCATGGTTTCAGAGGCCCTAGTCCAGAAATGGCCAGCTCCATTCCTCAGTGCTCAAGGTGAAGCCACACATTGTGGTTCCAGGGAGCAGAGAGATAGACTCCACATCAGATACAAAATATATGTCCCAAAGGCATGCCCCCAATGACCCCCTCCTCCAACCACACCCTACCAGCCGACACTTACCAGTTAATCCCTATCAGACTCCTATAACCCAATCATTTCATCCCAGCCTTCCTGAATTGCCATGCGTGAGCCTTTGGAGGCCACTTTCACATTCAAACCATAACAGATTATAAAGTTTCCTAATTCAGAATTCCTCTTTAAAGTGTGTTCCAATTCCACTTTTATAGTGGATAAGCATGCATGAGCATGAGTATGTGTGGTGTATGTGGACATGTATGTAGGGTTCAGCCAGGCTTACATTTGGCACAATAGTGTCATTTACAGGGCTTCAGAATTTTCATTTCATAAGTCACCATGTGTCATAGTACTAAAGATACAGACTATAGTGTGAGAACTGGAGTAATTACAGCCTTCCAAATTCTTGAGTCTCAAACCCCCTCCGTTTGAAGAGCACCATGAGTTTACTATCCCAGAGCTGATTTCAGCATTTTGGCAGATGTTTTATGAATGTTGTAAATGGGTACAAAATGGAGAATATCCTAATATTGATAGTTATAAATATCAGTATCATAAGCCTAAGGCTTCTCAATTCATATTATAAAAAAGTACTCTACAAAGAAAATAGTTAGCAGTTCAAAGAGAATGAATCAATATTGTAATAATAATAAAAAATCAATTGCATGCCAATGTTAGATATTCCCTGGGTAACCAGGTGCTAATAATTTTACTATATTAATGATGACTTAAAGTCATATTGGTCTACTCATTTGGATGGTATTTCCCTCAGCATTAGGAAGGCTTGGTGTTGTCCTTTTAAACTCTACTTATTAACTTTACCCTATTATTAGGAGATTGCAGTTCTTGATTTAAGGGTAAATTACAATGGAATCTATAGCATTGGATACAAAGCAACCTTAGCTAGAGATGGGGTGGAAGACATTCATACATTTTTATGCTCTATTGTGCCTAATAGAGGATCAGACTCATGCATATATGGTAGGTAAACACACCTGGCCATTTTCCTGCTACTCCTCAACACACAAATATCAAACATGCATAAAAATGCAGATTCAGAGATCTGAATGATTTCACATGAAGTTCAAAGGTCTAAAGCATCATTTTCTCCACAATGTTAAAAAATTCAGTTCTGGAAGAAGTCTATATACTTCCAAATTTTCAATTTTAAAGGTCATCTAATTAGATCCTTTTAGTTTAATAATTCACCAAATGCTCACAAGACAATCTTTGGAAAGTCAATTTTATTTTGACTTTAACAAAAAAGTCCCTATCAGTAGAAGGTTGATAAGGGCAAGTTCACCAAACTATGTAATCTCTAAAATCAATAATTTTTAAACCAAAGCAAGTATGGGCACTAACAGTCACAGATGTTTCCAAGGAAAGAACTCATGACTGACTTTTCACTATGGTTAGGAATGAGCAAGTGCCTGCTATTTCTTCCTTTGTTCTGACCTGTTCCTGACACTAGTCAAACAAGGGTAACGATTGGTCCTATCTAACTCAGAGATTCTCCACTATGGGTATAAAGAATTTTCTGGGCTGTTTTTAAAAACATTAATATTTTAACTCCACTTCAGGCCAACCAAAGAACTTCAGTGGTATACGTATTTTTAAGGTCCCCAAGTAACTCTGAAATTCATCTAAGGTTGAAAATCTGGACCTACTTATTTGCTGTGTTGTAAGAAGAAAGGCACACCAGACCAAAAGTAACATTTTCACTAGCCTAATGCAGTCCCTAACATTTCACAGTTCAAACAACTCATTACAGGTCTCCTGCAGGTTGCATTGTCCAATACAGCAGCCACCGGAAATGTGGCCCCACCAAATTGAAATGTGCCATAGGAATAAAACAAACACCAAATTTCAAAGAATTAGGAAAAAAATCTAGAATGTACAAATATCACAATAATAAATTTAGTGTTGATTTCATATTAAATGATAATATTTTGACTATGGATTCAATAAAATGGATTAATAAAATTTATTTCTTTTTTACTTTTTTATTAAAGCTAATAGAAATGTACATCTGAAGCTGACTTTATTTTTTTTATTGGAAATTGCTATGCTAGGGAAATATTTTGATGCAGTAAAGACACCATGTTTTATTTACATATCAGCATATTTAAAACTGTCAGATTTGTGACTATAGTGGCAGAGCAAGAGTCTTTGAGAAAGTAGAAAATATAACAGATGTACATTGCTGTTGAAGAGAAGACTGAAAGAGTTTAGGTCATGGAACATTTCTTCAAATGTGGAACAGGGCTGCCATGCTAGGTCACTAGAACTAGTAACCTAAGTTGTCTAGACTCTGTCTGCTCACTTCACAGCTGAGACTCATCCTTGTCCTTGTCTTCCTCCTGATAAAGCTAAACAATGCTTTGAAAAATCATATCCCCCTTTTCAGGATACTACACTGGAAATACTATGAGGCTCTTAATTTTTCATTTTTGGGCTTATGGTTTGGCTCTTACAGTACTGCCCATGTGATCTTAAGAAACCCACCCTCAGACTACATTCTTCATCTATAAAATGGAGATAAAAATAGTGATCCAAGGATTAATGAAATATTATCTCATGTAAAAATAAAACTCAAATCCAGTGCCTGTCACATACCAGAACTCAATGACTACTATTGGTTATCCTCTTTATGTGTAGAACAACTATTCCTTTTTTGTCACTCAAAAGCTTTACTATAAGGTCATGTCTATGCCCCCATTCCTCTATTTTCCATAAATCATCAACCACACTTTAATTATTCAGTAACATATCTGTTTCTTCCTCTAGGCCATGGTGAACTACTTGAGGTCAGAGCCTTTCTAATTCTATATAACCCAAGTGTCTAACACAGAACCTAAATGCAGCAGGTGTTCAAGATCTGCTGGATGGATGGAAAGGTGGGAGAATGGCTGGATGTCTTTAAGCTTCACCTCACTTTACTTAGCCCTGGCTCCACTCATTCAACTATAGGTATTTCCTCAGTCAACTCTGTGCACTTTTCTCTCATACACTATTGCTCATACAGCTGTTACCCCTAAAGTATTCCTTTTCCTACTCTCGGTCCTCTAAACCTGCCCCACATCCAAATTGAATCTCAGCAAATTCTATCCCCTTTAAGATATGGTTCAAAGGCTTTTCTGCTGTCTCTAATCAGACAAGTGTAAATGACCTGTATAATTTCTATCCTCATGCAGCATATTGTTAATGGCAATTAAACTGTACCTCTTGATCCATCAATAATTCATTCCTTTCAAGACCTCTAGAATGTAATATCATTGAGGAAAGAAATAGTTTATCATTTTATCCATATCCATGTGATGCCTGGCTCAGGAGCATGCACTTTATAGCCATTAGAAATTATACCAGAAGTAAAGAATATCCGTAGTATAAAATATTTAAGCCAGTGGACAGTAGTTTTTGACCTTTTGCATTTAGAGATCAATTATCTTTCTATTTTGATATTAATTATGAATCTAATATATGGTAAATAATAATTATTTCCAAACAGAAAAATTCTAAGTTCCCTTCAAACAAAAAGGATATAAACTGGGTTCCAGGTATCTAGCACAGTTGCCTTCACTGGACCATGTAAAGAATGGAAGAAAGTGGGATGAGCTTTCCTGGTCCCAAGAGCAAGATCATAAAGACGTCAAGACATGCTGTATGAGGTAATACTTAAATGCCTTTCAAAGAAAACTTTGAATTCTTTGTTCAAAATTCACCTGTTGAGGTAGAGAGAAAATAACTGCTCTAAAGAAAAGAAAAGAAAAGAAAGAAAGATTGAATCTCTCTGTATTTAAAATGTAAGGAACTTATTAGAAATATTCAATGTAATATTATTAATTATTCAGAGCTCTTATTTCAGTGTTAACTATCTCCTAATTAGATTTTAGGATTCAGATTTCACTTAGGATAGATGAAACAATTGGAATGAAATTTTAAAATCTCTTTCTAGGTAAATAGCATCATTGAGTTTAAAAAATTTATCTCATACAATCATTGGTGACTCTCATTTATTCACAGTAAATTTGGAGGCATAGCCTATAGCAGTCAAAGGTGGAAACTGAGTCAATTAGCAAGATATAGTTTTCTGATTTACATTAGCAATGTTTTATTATTGCTACTGAGTGAGGCACTCCAATTCAACCAGTCAGGAGCCAACAATATATTCAAGGTTTAACCCCCAAATCTATTGGTCAAAGTTGTATCAAAACCACTATTTAATCTGTAGCAGTGAACTTGATCACCTGTTGAGTTCATGCTTTATTCCTAACTTTCCCTTGTTCTTCCCCTACTTGCTGAGGTATCTTAGCATGTTTCCATTCTTCTCTAAAGTTTCTGACCTTCAAATATGAAATCATTATGATGACAGAATTTACTACTTGGGGTAGTTCTAAGGATTAAATAAGGTAATTGTTTCAGACATGAAATATTACTGATGCCAATAAATGCAAAACATTCCTTACTTCGCCAAGTAGAGGGAAAATAAATGAGAAGTAGAATAAAGAAAAGTCCAATTTACAGAGGTGCAAATTTCTAGACCTCAAAGAAAAACTGAGCAGTGGCATCCAGTGAAAATAATTTTCAGAGTCAGCCAGTTCTGGGTTTGGATCCCAGATTCACAATTTGTAAGTTGTATGATATTCAATAGATTGCTGAAGTTCTCTGAGCTCCATTTCCGTATCTGATATTTAAAAAATGTATGAAAACATGAAAAAGGGTTAAATTAGTGCTTCGTTGATAAGTACACTGGCCCACCCCAGCTCTTGATATAAAAGTGATTCTCTCTCAAACATAGATGAAAATACTAGGCCTGGATACCACCAGACTACTTTAAAATAATCTCCTAGCTGAGCTATAGCTGAGCCACCTTGTTATCGCTGTCTGTGCCAGCAGTTTGTTTACCTGTTGAATGCCTTAGACAGGACATCAATAAAAGGCAGAGCACTTTGAAAAGCTGATTGTACTGGGAGCAGTCCTCAGGGAGGAGCAGAGTGGGGTGGCTGGAGGACAGGATGCTGCACAGAGGTCGATGTTGTGTGGAGTCAGACTTTAAAGACATCATGGGTCAATGCTTCATTGTGATAGAGTTTGGGAAATCTCTTTCCTAAAACACAAATTCTTACTGTGCCTTCTGGGATTCCTTTATGGCTCTGTCCCTTCAAATAATCCAAAATGATTGCTTTAAATCTCGCTAATTTGTTCAATCCCAAACTTTGTACAAACTAAGTATCCACTAAATGCTTATTGATAAAAGTTATGTTATTCAAAGTAAGGTAAATACATCTTGTTCATGATGGAACAGGAAACTGGTAAAACTTCCTTAGAAAACAATTAAGAATTCAAAACATGGGGCTGGAGCGTTGGCTCAGCGGTTTCGGCGCTTGCCTGGCAAGCTTGGGGACCCGGGTTCAAACCCCAGCACCACGTACACAACTGAGTGTTGGAGCAACTGAGGCCATGTGAAAAACTAAATAAAGTTGTTTCTCCCTTTCTCTCTCTCACTGTCCCTCTCTCTTAAAAAAAAAAAAAAGATTTCAAAACATGAGATTTTAAAGTGTTTATATCCCATGATGCTCTAATTTTACTCCTATGAAATAATTCAATAGAAAAAGAAAGCTATAACTGTGATGGTGTTCTATGCTAGACAACATTATTTGAAACAGTGTAAATATTTAACAAAACTGAATTGCTTGAGTAGATTATGGCTTTTCACAAAATGTTGTGTGTACCCTAAAATAATTATAAGGACATTATTGCAATATTTTATAAAGCAACATTTGGTAACAGCAGTAGTATATAAAAGCCTTAATTATGCTGGTAATAATTACATAAAATACATATGACTATGCATAGCTACTGTAAAACAATGCAAAACTATGAGCAGATGTTAATTGGTATTCTCCTTAAGAGAAATCTTTACAATTTTTATTTGAATAATTAAAGAGAAGTGCAAGCCTCATGACTTATTTTGTTCAGGCAGAATACTATGTACCAGGAACAGGAGCAGGAAAGTTCAGCACTGGTGTATGTGTCCTATACCAAATCATCACAGCAGCTGGAGACCTGACAGAAATCATCATGCTTTGTGATGGTGACTTGGATCACTGTCCTTCATCCTCTATAGATGAGGCTTCCTGAGATCTGTGAAGGCAGGGACTTTGGATGTCTTATTTTGTACTTATTTCCTGCATTTTTACAAGAACATACATCATAAGTAATATTTGATTTTTTTAGTCATAAAAAGTGGTGACTGATTGATAAGTAGCACATATTGTATCATTTACAAATAAAGACATAGCTTTCATTTCCAAAACATCACTTTGAACGTATTTACTTAGAATCATTTCTGATATTCAGAGAAATAATGTCTACATGGACTATGCTGCCCAAAATATGTCCTTCCCTTACATTGATTATTCTCCAAAAATGGACTATAAATTCTTCATTTTAATTTCAAGAAATAAAATAGTTTGAACCGTCATCAGTCTTTTACAGTTGATATTTTGCTGAAAAATAACTTTGATAAAGGGAATCAAACTTGTTAAATGGAATGGAAGTACATGAAACGTCAATAGAAGACATACTAAAGGTATACTTTGTTTATTTTGCAACCACATGTAGGTAGAGTCCCTTTGGTTTGAGTCTGTACTGTTGTCAACTATGTTAATGTAATGCATAGCAAACAAGCCTCAATAAAAACAGTGCGCAAATTAACAAGAATGGAATCCTCAGTTATTCAAAATGCACTGCATGTTGTTTGTGGATGGCATTTTGCTTAGAGATGAAAACAAACCACGAAATCAATTAATACTGAATATTTAGAAAAAAAAAGATTTTAGAGGGTATCCAGAACTAAGTGACAATTTTTGAATCTTTGATCTTTCTCTAATCCACAGTCTAGAATTGTAATATTTAATTCTAGAGACATTTAAATCTAGAAGGCCTCATAGATGAATATTCTGATTTTATGACTAAATAGAGTATCAAACGAGTGACCACCAGTTGGTGACATAATTCAAAACTCAAGGTCAATCACCAGTTAGTCAGTAATCCAAAACTCAAACATTACACTCAACTTCAATTAAGGACAATTCCTCATCCACAACCAATGAATTCCTTAGTAATGTCCTTGAAATATTACAAAATTTAATGTCATCAATGCAGATTTGATTACACTTCTGTAGATATATGTACTAAACTAAGGAAAACTACTTCTTTGAGTAAAGAGACAAATACCACACAAACCTCTAATGTCTGTATTATCATGCAAAGAATTTTCTGGGAACCAAAGTAATAACAAAAATACTTTTGAACATTTTTGCTTAACCAAAAACATATTTTAATCACAAATTTATTTACATGACATTTCATTTGAGAATTTCAAAGCTTTCATCAAGTCTCAATGTCTATGGATACTACAAGGAGTTAAAGAAAATGAAAAGCTGATTTTAAAACTGAAACACAATTTCAATAACATCACATCTCTTAAAAGCCCTGTGTCCAAGGAAGATAAAATGAGACAATTTCTAGGTGATTTTTCAAGCAGTAAGCTTTGAAAATTATCCTTCTCATATACAAATTCTTTGATTTCTAGTGGTCACTGTTTGATTGAAAATAGTACATATTGTGTAATTTACAAACTAAAGACATGGCTAACTCATTTCAAAAAAGTCTTTGAAGATGTTTACTTGGAATCATTTCTGATGTTCAAAGAAATAATATCTATGTGGAACTTGAGTGCATATTTCTCTATCAATAGGATAATTTGTCACAAGCAATTACAGAACATACATTTAATATAATTCTGCATTCAGAATTTTCAGACCACTAAGCCAGTTTCCCTTGTCATTTGCAAAGGTGTGAGGCACAGGGACATTTAAGATTTATTAAGTTTAATGACCCTCCATCTTGCTAAAGAAAACTAAAGGACAACTTCTTCAATGATAGTTTTACATTTAAATTGATGAAAGACCACTAAAGACAAATGATTTGCAGCAAGGATGGTACATGAAAGAAAACTTTTAATTCTTAGGGCTGTCTCTATAAACATTCAGATGCAACTTTTTGTTTTTCAAGTAATTTGTATAGGTCATATTAAACTATGTCTAAACATTCCAACTTGTTTTAAATAAAAAAGTACATACAGATTTTATATTTAAAAGCTTGATTTTTTAAAATAATTTGGAAAGAAATTATTCTTGAGTGCTAACTTGTAAATTATTTTTAAGTAAAATATGAACTTTACATGAAACTCTTATGCTGTGGTTTGAATATAGTTTGAATGTACCCCTTAAGGGTTAGTGTTTTGGGAACTTGATCCCCAGAATAACAGTACTGAGATGTAGAGTGGAGCCTTTAAGAAGTAATTAGGTCATTGAGGGTGCTGTCTTTGGAAGGAATTGATGCAATCCTTATAACACTCTGGTTATTTCTTGCAAGGGAGTTACTAGAAAAGAAGAAAGCAAGACTGATCCTCCCTAGGCTCTTTTTAGCATCCTGTCTTGTCATGGGTTCTCTCTGACATGCACAGGACCCTACCATGATGCTATCTCCGTGTGAAAGGGGCCTTCACCTGAGCGGAGTCGGTGCTGACATAATGCCCTTGAACCTCCAGAACTGTGAGTAAAATAAACCTCTTCTTATAAGTTACCCAGCCTTCAGTGTTTTGTTAGCATAACAGAAGAGTTGCTAATAATAAGCAGTTATGTTCTGCTTCATAACATTTTTATATTCAATAATAGAATATTGGGAAAATATTATTTATAAAATTAAACACAAAAATGTAGCAACCCCATATGGTTTTTAAAGTACATGGTTTTTAATTTATGAACTTAATAATTTGTTCATTAACTCTGATTTCTAGTTTTGTTTTTGTAGCTCAATATTTCCCAAAATATAAATATGTAATGATAGGAATTTACAAAAGAAAATTTGGTTTCCATGAACCAGTAAGTTTAGAATATCCTGGCTAACAATAAGTAAATTTCTAGGACTTTCAAGATGCTAATGTGCATCATGAACTTGTTCTGGGGGATATTGCATAAAAATTTTTTCTAAAAGTTGAGTATACCATCACTTTTTACATATAATTCTCATAAAACATATGAGTAAATACCAACTTAATTACAAATTATGAAGTGACTTTTTTTTTTGGTCCTCAGAGTTCCAGGAAACATCAGATATTGATGTGTGCTACTGTAAATTCATATTTATATACATATATGTGTGTGTGTGTGTATAATGAAAGTAATATAAAGTAATTTAATTTGTTTTCCCAAGTGCAGCAGAAACTGTTAGTTGTTTATAGCAATGTCTATTTTTTGCCCATTTTCTACACATCTTCCTCGGTAATGAATGTTCAACTTTTAGCTGGGCACAGTGCCATCTAGAATAAAGGCTGCATTTACCAGCCCTCCATGTGATGTGTAAGAATATACATTCGATAGCTTTAGGGAAATCTTAAAAGATAGCCGGCATGTGCTGACACTTGTGTATTATCTCTTCCATCTTGTTACCTTAAGCATATACATGTTGTGTTTCTGTATATACTGCTGTGATGTTTCCTTTCCACTTGCCACCCACCCTCTCTAGGACGTGACCCTCATCCTCATAGTTCAAAATGCATCCTGGTCTAAGAATTTTCTTTCACTCTGAACTGGGTTTGGACTTCAGAAAGAGCTTGGATTGCCCAGTGTGACTATACTGTAATGTACTTGCATAAACTCCGTTGGGATAGTAAGACTTTCACTCCTCAATTTGGGAATCTACTATATAGAAAGAGAATATTCTTGATACTGAATAGTTGGAACAGAAGCATACTAGAGGGCTGACCCACCTCTTTCTATTCATGAACATCTTAAAGATGCTCTAGTATCTTACTTCTTCAGACTTGCCAGTTCAACAAATTCTTTGAATTTCCTTTCTAAGACAGCCAGAATTGATTTTTGTTGCTTATAATCAAAGATGGGGGGAATTAACATTATTAATTCTGATTATAATATGGTGAGCTTGAAGTTTGAAGGAAAGATGCATATCATGACAGTACATCTGTGATAGTTAATTTTATGGATCAATTTGAGTGCGGGTCATGGAGTTCCCAGATTAAACTTTATGTCTGGGTGTGTCTGTGAGGGTGTTTCCAGGTGAGATGAGCATTTGGATCAGTACACTCAGCTGACTATCCTCTCTAGGGTGTTTGAGTATCATCCAATCCAAGCAGGATCTGAGCACAAAGAAAAGAAGGAGAAATTTCTTCCTTTACTTGCCTGCACCTCTGCTTCAACAGGGACACAGGGACATCTCATCATATTTCATCAGACACCTCTAGACTGGAAATTACAACATGGGCTCTGCTGATGCAGGCCTTTGGGCTTATACTGAAGTACACTGCAGCTTTCTTGGACCTCTAATTTGCAAATAATAGAAGTTAGGGCTTCACACTCTCCAAAATCATATGAGCTAATTTTCTTTCACACATATAACTATTTTGACTTAATCAAAAATGGAATTTAAGTCAGACCAGGAAACATATTACAGAAGAATTTGTATTGATAAAGCAATTCAAACCCCTTTCTCCTACTATTCCCAATGCTCCCAGTAATTCTGGCACATAAATAAATAACTTTATTAGTTCAGTTACCTACTAGCAAGTTGTCCTATCCCTATCCCTTTCTTTTCATGAACATGTTACCTCCCCAAAACTTTGTATTCATCATTTTAGTCTGAGAACATCCATGTCTTCCTCTTGCCCATCAATCACTTTCAAATTGATTTTGATGCTACCCAGTGTTTCCATCAGCCAATTCTGTCTGAACTGTCTAGTCAAAGACATCATTGGTTAAATTCCTATCAATAGGCCTGGCCTTTAATTATCACAATATATTCAATGATTTTTTTCTTATTTGGGAACAAAGGAGATGGAAATAATTTATGACTCTTAATTATAAAATGTGTGCATTTTTGTTTGAAATTTATACTACTAATACTTGTAATAAATGGACTATGCAAGACTAGCAATATTTTTGTGAGAAATCACTGTTAAGAATTTCTACCAGCTAGTAGTTGAGGTAATTACTTGAAGGAAAAAGCAACCTGCAGATTGATCTTCTCGTATGCAAAAATGACCAATGTATGAATGTTATCACTGCCAATCATTTCCACCATTGCAGACATTACAAAAGGACCAGCATCACTCTTTCTTTATAGAGCAAGACTTTGGATGACCCCAAAATGTAATAGTCCCCACTCTCCTACTTTAAAAGCAGTGGCTGGAGTTGGAGTGGTAGCTTAGTGGGCATGAGTACACAAGTTCAAACTCCAGCATCACATACACAACGAGGTCTCAGAGCAATGAAAGTTACATGAAAAACTAAATTAAAATTAATTATCTTTTCTCTCTAACTGTCCCTCTTCTTTAAAAAAAAAAGGCAGAAACTAGAACTGAAAATTAATTTGTCAATATCTGAACACTGCATAGCAAACATTTACCCACTGAGTAAAAAGTTTGTAGAAAAAATTTGACTGGTCTCAAGGTTCTTTGCATTTTAAATGAAAATGTCCATTATTTATACTTCACAAAACTGAAATTAGGTCTACTATGGAAAAGAAAGTCACCTTGATTATGACCACTATCTAAGATACCATTTCATGTTCATTCTGAATCAACTCTAAGAGAAAAGTAATTTGGGCAATTGATTTGGACCCAAAACTTAATAGAATAAGTCAGCATTCAGATTTTGCCAAAAAATAAAACTAAATAGATAGGAACTATTTAGAGATTCATTCTGCTCATTCATCTATCCAAATCACCAAGACAGTCGGAGGAATTCTACCATTGCCCCACCCTCACCTCATCATACCTCTTTCGTAATTTCTTTTTCTTCCATTCACTACAAACCTTCCTCTCAGTTTTAATCTGCTTTTAGGTGATGAACTAAATCAGGCCATGTTCTCCAGGCCATGAAATAGATGGGACTGGCTTTGACAGCCCAAAACTTCCTGAGTTCCTGTTGAAAGACTTTGGAACTAGCTGTGTGTTTGATCAATTTGCAAATTCATTCCACTTCTGACCATCTTATATGCATTTTCTTTTTTGCTGAATGCCCTTATTCCACTGTCCACAGTTCAATCAGTCTTTTAAATAACAATTCTGTGGCTGTAGTGGTGACTCAGCAGTTATGGCCCACAAGGACATGGGTTCAAATCCCAGTACCCATGTACCCATGTACCCATGTACCCAAATAAGTCTCAAAGCAACAAAATCTATGTGAAGAACTCAATAAAAATTGATCCTCTCTCTCTCTCTCTCTCTCTTCTTCCTTCCTTCCTTCTCTCTTAAAAATAAAATAAAATAAAGAACAATTCCCACTACAACCATTCCTAATCTCCCCAACCCATCTTGGCCTCTTTCTGTTTATGCAATTGCACATAGAAATACCTCACAAAGTAGCTTTATGCTATTTCTGGTCCTCTACCAGATTTTAATATCCTAGATAAAGAATTTAAACCATGCCTTTCTAGAATACTAGGGGAATGCTGCTGGGTGCTGTTGACAGACAATAAGAGGAATTTGCTTTTGTCATCTTAGTCATTGGTATTGATTTTAGGGCAGGCCACACCTGCCTTCCCACTCTGTGACCAGTATACATACTATATCTCTTTTTGGTGTTCTTTTTATCTTATCTTATTCTTCAGGTCTCCAGTGAAGCTTTCCTCAGACTAGTTTATTTCTTTACTGTAGGATTATTCATAATTGTAATTGAGTAATTAGAAATTGGTTAATCACTTGCAATCAGTGTTGGTTCTCAATTATGGGTGCTCCCTACCCACCCAAAACATTTCCCAGTATCTGAAAACATGATGGGTTATCACAGCTAAGCCTAAGGCTGTTGCCACTGACACCAAATAGAGAGAAAGTGTGCTGCCAAACATCCTACAATGCATGACAAAAAAAAAATCATCATCCAGCTCAAAATGTCACTAGAACCAATGTTTAGAAATCCTGCCATGGCATAATGTCACACAGATGTGTGTTTTGATGTTCACTCTCAAGCTACTGAAAATATTATAAAACTCAGGTTTATAAAATTCTGAGATATTGAGGATGTTATGTACCACACTGAACGTTGTTTTCTTTGAAAGAAAAATTCAGGACAGGGCAAGTCGCACTATCTTCAATAAATCTCAAGTTATTTTGTTTTGTATTTCTTTGACTACTAGAAAATTAGAGTCAAAATTTCTTGCCATCTATAATAAGAATATAAGACAATGATAATACTTTTTACCAACTTTATTGCTGGCTTCATGATTTTTTTTTATTTTTATTTTCCTTTTACCTAAATGTATTCAGTTATTTCTTCCTTCTTTTAGACATACACAAATCCATTTTTAAGGGAGAAACACACTTATACTTAAAAAACTAACTACAACCGAAAATCAAAAGAGTATAGCTGTCATTAAACTATATTTTAGTTGATTAACTTTTAGAGGACAAATAAGAGAATTAATTTATTAATACTTTTGGAGTCATGGAAATAATAACAACAGACTAAACCTAGTGACTTAGCCAAATCTTTCATTTTAAGTGAATGGAAAGTTGACTGAAAAAATAAAAGATGCATTGTGTAAATTTACTTAGTAGTACCAAAATTGTACCCAAGTACCTCAATTTCCATTCTTCCGAAAGCTATTCTCATGAATAAATGTTAATAGAAGCTTCTTTTCTTCTGTTCTTCAGGTTCCAAAGACTTAGAGAAAGTTCAAGGAACCATGCAGGAAGCCACCTTGTGAAACTTGAAGGTGCCAGTAATTCTGTACTGTGACTACCTACCACTTTAGGGTTCTGTTGCCTAAACCACTCATTTCCCCAGAACAATTTTACATAAAAGAATTCCACTGATTTCTACAACAATCTTGGAGAAAGAATGGCTTTAAATTAGTACATGAGTATTTTATTCTGTGAGATAAGCAGAAGCAAGTGTCTTGGAAACATCCTGTATAAGCAATTAGTCCTTTCAGAGAAGGTCACATCTCCCTTAAAAAAAAAAAAAAAAATAGAAAAAAAGCATGACCTGCTGTCTTAGCTATTCCAGTATAGGACATTTTAAGTTTTGGATTTCACCACTGAATTATTCCTCTTATTAACTCTTTCTATAATTTTACATTAGAAAACAATGAGTTTATACCTTGACTTTTCCACTTCTAGCCTTTAGTTCACAAATATATCATAAAGGAAAGGACTGGAAAAATGGTCTTCTCTACTGTGTTTCTAAAACAGTCTCCTACGTAATAAGTATTACATGGAGAGTTATTGAGTGATATACTTAAAACACAGGCAGAAGTCCTATCAGCATTTTATATTTTGAAGTTTGAAATTTATGAAGTTTGAATTAGGTGTGTCCTAAAAGTTTATTTGCAGGTGGAGAAATCACCAATTATATTTGTTTTTTCAGTCAAGATATAAAACACATTTTTCCAACAATGAAGGGTGAAGAACAAAATTACTTTTAATAAAAAATATGTATTTATATATAAATAATCTTGCTTTGTTATTAATAAATATAAATACATGTATGAATGTTTATGTATGGGGTAAACATTGTTTCAAATTAATGGTATTATTTATTTCTATTTAAAAAATTCAATTTACCTTTTAGATCTTAAATTTTAAAAAACCTTCTTGCTGGGCCTGATTTTTAGTTTTTTTCTCTGAGTTATTGCCTTCTATTATTTGATGTTAAGCATGTTTTAAGTAGGAATATATTTTTTGTAGCATTAGTCCAATAAAAAAGATACTTGCTAATTCCTAATTTATATGTATTATGTAGGTTGTAAGTTATTTGAATTAATCAGGAGTAGAAGGAGTACAGAGGACTTTTTCTCTAACATTTGAAAAATAGGTCCTAACTAAGAGGCTATAGGGAAGGAAACTTTAATTTCTTAGTTTTCTTAAGAGTTTCTGGTAGACTTTTGGTGCCTGAATCCTAAACACACTGAAAATATAAAGGGAAAACTGCCTAATAGGAAACAGTTCATTGTTTTATGAATAGCTGAATATGTGTCAAGATACCCAGTACGCTCACACCCAATCCCAGGTGTTTCAATAAAAGTTGGAGTGGAGATTAAGGCAGAGGCTCCAGGATATTGTGTCTACCTCCAGAAACAAAGATGGTCAGTGCTGCTTAACATAGAAGAAGAGAAAAGGAGTTGTACTTCATGAGTTTGAAGGTGAGCCTGAGACTTAAGGCACAGTAACCCTACTCACTAGTAAAACAGGGCCAACTAATGCCCATTGTTGATCATTAAGGTTGGTCAATCCTTCCTCTTATAGAGAAGGCTTGGAAGCATGGGGGGGTAGAGGAGAAGCAGCCTGGGGACAAGTCTGAAATTTTTTAAAAAGGACTTAAATGATCACTTATTTTGAAAGAGGTAAAACATATTAGGGAGGGTCTGGAGAGGTGGCTCAGCCTTACAGCACTTGCTGAAGGACCTCAATTTGATCCCCAGCTTCATATACACAACTAAGTGAAAGAAAATTAAAATGAAAAAAATTCTCTCTCTCCCTCTCTCTCTCTTTAAGAGAAAAATCTCTCTTTTCAGAAAAATAAACAAACAAAAAACAGATTAAGGGAGAAAATCAGTAATCTCTTACCTACTCTTGGGAATAATAAGGAATAATAAGTATTTTAAAAGTAACAAGCAACTTCAAATGATTTTGTTCAATTTCAAAATGGGCAGCACATATAATAAACCCTATAAACTGGTGCTAAATAATAAAATGATAATAGAACTTATATCTAAAGATTCCAAATAGAAAGTAAATTTCCTTACATCTTATTGGCAAGGATTCTTTTAAAAAGTCCTATTACTGGGTGCACACCTCTAATCCCAGGGACTCAGGCAGTTGAGTCAGGAGGATCTCAAGTTCAATGCCAGTCTCACGAAAATAGTGAGACCCTAAGCAATTTTGTGAGACATTGTCTCACAACAAAAAATAAAAAATGGGCTATGGATGTATCTCAGTGGCTAAGTGCTTAAGAAAAACTGAACCACTCTTTTTAATCACATATTGCTTGATGATTGGATTTGAAGAAAGGTGTGAGAGAAGAATATATGTACAGTATTTGTAAATACAAACCAATCCTATAAAAAACACCTTCAAATTTTAATTAATCAGGTAGTAATAAAAATAAGATAGTTAAAACAACTGGACTTAAACTAAAATGAAATCAGTTCAACCATCTTCTGTGTGTAATACAGGATCAAATATAAACTGAATAAATAAAATTTTTTCTTCAAACAATAACCATTCATTGCAAATTACTACTTCCAGGAAGCCAAAAAGTTGATTTCAAAAGTCAAACACAAATTTAAATTATTATTATTTTTTACTTCTGACCCCCATTCAGTTTTAAATGCTTTACTTTCAGAAATCAATATGCATATGTAACTTATATATATTTTATCTTCCTCATTAAACATTTGATCATGTTGTTACAAAAAAACCTTTCAGACATAATTCCTTATATACACAATAAGGTATTTCCAGAGCCATTTCTCTACATCTTTAATTCTTTGAAAATGATTCCCTTAGAATGTCCTCTAAGCAAACCAAAGATGAAAATTTGGGTCTAAAATAAAACTAGAGAGCTAAAACTAAATGGTACTGCTCTAAGAAAGTTTTATTTCTTTATGAGCAACACATTACAAATATCTGGCATTCTAAAAATATAAAACAAAAAGTTTTCTCTCTATTTGTAGTTCAGCTGCTTCCATATAAAATTTTACTGCATAGTTGAAGATAAGGTTAGCACTTTTGTTATTAACCACATTTTTCAAGAGTTTATAACAGTGTTGAAATTTCTTTTCTACCTTTCTTACTTGATATTGCAAGAAAACTCAATTATATGTTTGGAAACTCAAGAAGTCTCATTCTAAGTGTTTTTATATTTCTCTTTTACAATTTTATATTGAAACCAAAACAAACTGTCCTCTCAACAACATAGGCAGTGAAATGTAAGACTGAACTAGACTGACTAATCAGGCTAACTATATTTTTACTATATGATCTAATTTTTCTCCATTTTAAAGACAATTTGAGGGGACAAAAAGCCTGAAAAAAATGAACCCAAGAATTAGGTTTTTAAAATTTTCTGTAAATAAAATGTTTCCTGTCCTCCTTTTTTTCCTCTTTCTGCTACAAATATCAAGATCATCGATTCAACTTGGTAGTACAAAAAAGTACAATTATATAAATACAGAAATGAATATGATATAGTTTATGAATGATCCCTGAGAAATTTCAGATATTCCTACTAATACCATTTTTTGACATTTGGGGAATATACAATTTATATAGATACATAATGTTGAATATTCTTTATATCTACAAGTATTTATCCCAATTGGGTAAACTTTTACTTCTATTTTTTCTAAGAATATTTGATTATTATAAATAAGGAATCCTTTATATCTTTAATGTGTTATTGGTAATGTAATTGTATATTATAATATGCATATAGAAAAAGGGAAATGCCCATGTATCTTTTCAATTATATAAATAAATTATAACTGGAAATGTATCTTTTTCACATTTTTTCGTGCAAAGCTTATGCTATGCAGTTGTCAAGGGCAGTATGTCACATTAGGCAGTATGAGATGTAAAATGAAGAATGAGAGTTTTACTGCTGACAAATCATTGGCTCTTAGCAATTCTAAACCACAAATGATTCCTGGGTCAATGGTACAATCTACATTGAAATTGATTAATTCTATTAAATTTAATTTTTGTTTAGCAAAGATATTCTAGGTTTTTTAGATGTTTTTCGATTACATCCTGAAACATTAACTTCAAGAAGCATGTTATTATTATTGGCTTAGCTACTACTATCACTATTTTTTTAAATTTATTATTTGAAATGCCAGATATTAAAACTACAAGTGTTTTGCTTTAGGCTTTAATGATTTCCATATCAAGAGCAGCACTTAAGAGGAGATTTCTAACAATTATGCCTCAATTTCAACAAATTTACATTTTCCTCATTCATAATTAACAATATCTAAATGAAAGCTCATGTCTAGTCTAGGTGATGATTACATTATTAGTGCATTTTTAGAAACTTTGTGGTAAAATAAAAGTTTTCAAGATAGAAAGTGAATTTTAAAAATATATCCCATTGGTTTATTATTTTTTTCTACAGTGGTTTCAGAGTTGCATATACAAGACAAAAGATATTATTTCCCTTCCATTTGACCGGAGTTCCTGCCTGAGCTGAGTGTCCCTCAGAGAACCTAAAAAATAAATTTCAGACTAAAAACTTTAATTAACATCATAGAGCAAAAGAGATTGTTTTTAATGATGAACTAAAGCTCTTTCATCTGATTCTTTTGTGTGCTGCCACATCAGACTAAAGGAATCAAACCCTCCATGAATTCAAAGATCAATTTAAACTATGTTATGAAACAACAGAATCTCTTTGTGTCGCTCATTTAAAACTGAGAAGAGGTAACATCTATTGTTTCAATTAGATGCTAAATAGAGTTGTGTAGCACACACACAGAGGAAGTAATCTCTCCTGAGTGCTCATGGAAAGATGAGAAAAATATTTCGGTAATAAAAGAGAGTAGTTTTTCATGACAAACTCTCTTAGTAAGTTATACATGCTTGAAAAACAGTTTATACATTTTTAAAAATTTAATAACAAATTAAGAAAGTACGAAAGGCAGCATTGGACCCAACTAAAAATTTGTCAGAGTATTGATTACACTGAAATTTTTATGCAGTCAATTTCAAGGATGTTTTCAATAAAAGTTGTTTTTTTAATCTATAATCAATAATAGGATAAAATAGTGTTGAGTCTAATGAAGCAAAACCTGAATGTCATTGGCAATTTCACACATGCATTTTGAATATAGATTTGGTTTCTACACAGCTCTAAAGTTTTTCATATTTACAACAATATTTTATAATAAAATGTTATGGAATAAATATTTCTGGCAAGCTTTAAATTCTAATACATTATAATAATTTCAATGCCTTTATCTCGATCTATTAATTTCTGCTAAAAATTAAAACAAAGCTATGATATCTCATAATGCTTATGATACTCATTCATCCAATAACCTTTGTTGACTTTCAATTATAATTAGATCAATTAATTTAAAATTTGAAGTCTAAATTATATTCAATTCAACTAATACATCTATTAGACCTAGGATACTTTGCCAATCAAAGGTGGAGTCTGGAAAAGACTTGGTGTTTAAAAACATGCCTCATTTATAAGTCAAGCTTCAGCTGTACACTTCATCAAATAAGAGCAGTGGAGATTCAGTAACCTATGACTTTGGGCCTATATATAAAATAAAACATGTCAAAAATGTCTTTTGGGCCTATTCCATGTACAGGAATACAAATCTGTTCCATAATTGAATCCAACATTTGCCAAAGTCTTTTTTCAGTTTTGAATAACTTCATTTTATTCCTCACTTTCATTTTTCCTAAGCTTTTGTTGTTTGTTCTGACTAGAGCAATATATGCCAGTGGAAAATTTGAAACAACTTAGAAATAAATTTATATAAACATACTATGTGAGCATAGTTCCCTCAGTTCTTTCCTTTTCTCACTATATTTTCAGACCATTTCTTTGATCCCTGTTGTTATTTTAGTTCAAATAGAAAATATAAACTGAATTCTCCTAGTCAAAATGGAAATATGCAGTTGTTCATAGGCTTTTGTTTATTTGGAAAATATGCAGAATTGTTTGAAATGTGGGACTTCAAGTCAGAGGACATTCTTCTAGAACCATCCAACATTTAACTTTGGCACCATGGTGATATTATGAATGCCCTCTGTACATCCCTATTGTTAATATAATCTCCCAGTGTGTCTCCACTGTTTCCTGTCTAAGAATGGCACATTATTTTCATTCCCAGTGCTAACTCCAATAAATTAGCAACGGAAAGTGCAGAGTACTGCCTTGAGAGAGAGAGTTAGAAAACACCTGAGGTATATCCATGAAGAATGTCATTAGTATCTTGATAGGAATTGCATTGAATCTATACAGGGCTTTCAGCAGGATGGCCATTTTAATTACATTGGTTATTCACTGATATAGAAAAAGCAATTCTCAAAATCATTTGGAAACCCAAAATATCCAAAACTGAATATTAGCTCTCTGTCAGAGGTGTAGCAGTCAAAGATTTTCTTCCATTCTGTCGCTTCTCAGTTTGGAATACACTGATCTGGAACACTAGAAACACCTCAGAGCTTTAGAGGACACTAAAGCTCCCAATTGGTCTGGGTACATCTGTGCATTAGATTTTGAAATTTGCCCAATTGTTTTCATTATGCAACCAAGACAAAGTAAACTTTGATGGGTATTGGAACTATCAGAATTTGCTAAAATGTGAAATGCAAATATTATGCAATTCAAGAATTTGGGCCTCCAAATTAATTCTCCAGGTTTTTCTAGAATATACCAGATTTTGAGAATAACTGTCTAGAAAATTCTGTGTTTAGACAACTAAAAATCTCCACTGACTAGATAATGAATGCTGACAGGTACACATATAGGCTCACTGGATAACAAAATCCCAAAGATGCCCCCATGCCCCACATACAAGATTCCACCTCTATGATTATTACTAAAACACTAATGCTGGTACTATTATGAAAGGTCTTTGGAGATAAATTTAAGATTACTAACATCTAACCTCAAATCAAGATTATGTTGGATTATCGAGGTGATCCAAATGTAATTACTAGCCTTTAAAGACATCACAGAGGAGGTAAAAGAGAAAAACAGGAATATCTATCCAGAAGAACCAACACAAGTCCAACAAATAGTCTTGAAAGAAAAGTCTCAGAAAATGAAAATAAAGGAAATAATATAAAAGGCTGTCCTAAAACTAAAACACCTATATTTCTAGATTCTAAAGCCTTGCTAAGGACAATAAATGGAATAAAAATTCATAATATAACCAGAGTAAGAAGCATTGTATGGAAATTTTAGAAAAACACACAGTCAGCCGGGCATGGTGGCACATGTTTAACATCCCAGCAACTGGGGAGGCTAAGGCAGGGGAATTCCAATTCCTCAGTGTCTAGTTTGGAATAGAGTAGCATTATAAATAAATCAAAATTATGAAGGAAAATAACGGAGAAACTTTTTTTGTGGCAAAATTTTCTTGCTCAGTAAGTGTTCTCTTATTTCACCTTGTATTAATAAATTCAATAGTCAAATTGGTGACGAAAATAATCATTATGAATCCATGTTTCCACCAGTCACTTGATTAAAATGAGTATACCATCTCAATCTCCATTTCTTTATTTAAAGATTTCTGTCCACCTGAAAGTCTCTTGAGAAAATATAGTGTTACCAAGTTGGCTTGATATATCATGTCCAAGTCAAAACAAGGAGGCTTGAGCCCTGTCCCTGAGGGAGCCACACCATGTGAAGCAACAGGGAGCACTATGTTGTCTATGACAGAGGTGGGAATAAGCAAAAGCCAAACATTTAATACTATATAATAATTAAAAGTAATACTTGCTTCTCTCTTGTGAATTCATACATCTAATAACAGAAGTATTTTTTTTTCAGGAGAATATTCTCAAGTTACACTTTAAGGCATGGAACAGCCTAAGTGCTGAAAACAGAGTTTAGAAAGTGGCACCATAAAGAAAGAGTATTGTTGTTCTATGTGCTACAGTAGAAAATTGAGTTGAATCATCTCTTATTTCATGAAACACATTTGCTCAGATAATAATGATCTACAGTATCATATCATCTATTTTAATTCACATAAATAATATGCTTTTCAAGACTCTGATCAGGTCTACCCATTGTTAGTTATGCCAAAGTGTAAAGACATTTATGATATAGACTTATATACATTTTTTGTAAAACTAGAAAAATTATATTTGGATGGGATATTGAAACTCTAACAATTTAATTTCATAGGTGACAAAATTGAATCCACAGAAAATGACTGTGTTACTCTTCCCAGTAAATGCCCTTCTGCCTTTTTCAATCAGCAGAATTGTTTCTATCTACATGATAGTAATATTACCAATTAGCAATGTGTGTAAAACACTAGGATACATTACATGCATTGTTAATAAGCATATCAGTCCAAGTTTTATTTTGAGACATGAAGAATCTGATTTTTCGTAGACAAAGTAGATTCCCAAACACCATGTATCCAGTAAACAGTAGGACATGAACTTCAAAGTCTGTGCAGTTTTACTCTGCCCTGCTGAGATCCACTTACACTGGCCATATCATCTGATGCAGATAGTATAAAAAGAAGAAAAATCCTTCTGGGAAGATTTTTTATAACATAGGCTTAGTTTTATTCACTGAAGCAGAATAAAATCACTATTTGCTTCAACACAACATTTCAGTGACAACTAATATTACCATCATTTTAAAATGGTGAATCAAATTATTAGGGATTTATTGTAGCCTGAACCTGGTGCTGCTCTAACAAATTCAGGTGGACCATATTTCAATAATATTTCTCAATTCATTAATAACTTTATTCTTAAATTGCCTGATGTCCTATAGTTAGGTTTTAATTTAGTTATAAGCATGCATGTTAACACAATAGTAAATATTTTTTTCCCATGACTTTAGTCAGACATTTGGCAAAAAGTACAAGATAAAAGATTATACTATTATAATACAAAATATATATGACCTAATTCAAGTTATAGAAAGGAACAGGGACTAAAACAATAAACTTATAGTATAGCATTTAATAATGTCAATTTACATATTGGAATAAACCTATTACCATAATACAATGAGACTATACTAAAGGTGAGAAATAAAGTTATTTTTCTAAAGTATTGAACCATCAGTGGAAGGACAATTGATGTTAGTACCATATCTGATAGATAGTAAATCAAGCTTAAAATTTCTCTATGATTTTTCAACCAAATAAATAAAGGTAAACAAAATTTAAAATTAACTTATCTAAATTCTTTTCTCCTTTGAGATTCAGAGGCAACATCGTGAGAATAACAGAAACTTTGACACATTAAAATATTTATCAATTACTACCACTTCATGTACTTTGCAATTTAGAACATTTCTTCTTAAAGCTTGGAAACTGGAATAATATTAAACTTTCAGTTGTGACTAGATTCCTTACTTCAAAAATTCATAATCATTTTTAGATTATAAGCCATTTTGGGGACTGTGATTTAAGGTATGGATCCTTTATCCACTAAAGTGTCCTTCAGCTCAAATACATACCTTATTCACCATCCCAAAGTATTTATTGATACTCTAATTAAGAACTTTTGCATCCCATTAACTTGATGAACTTAAAGCAAAGAAATACTGGGAGTCTGAAATTTCATCTGCATGGAGTTATTCCTAAAATTTTTCAAAATTTTTAAATATCATTGGGATTTATCTCATGCAATAGAATCTCTTTACTCACATTCTCAAAATTTTCACATTATTTATTAACTGGCACTAATTTGCCTGAATTATTATTTTTTTCACATAATCCTGGACTTACTGGGAATCAGCCAAAATGAATTTCCCTCTTGATCTTTTGAATTTATGTATCTTTTCTACTTTTATCTCAGCACTACCAACCATAGTCAGCTCTTTATTTACATTTGCTTCTCCTTCACAATATAGCAGCTCCATGAAAACAGGAACAATGCTTTGGTCATATTAATTCACTTTGTCTAGTCTAATGCGTTACATGCAGTAGGTGTATAGTATTTATGAATATTTGTGCTAACAAATTTCACATTATAGCCTTTAGCAAACTTCATTAATGTTCTTCGTGCTCAAGCATTTCTGCCAGGCTTCAGGATATTTTTTGAGGAAAATCCTTCTGATTGAATTTTAAATTGTATATTTGAAGATCAGGTTACACTGTCATAAGAAGCAGTTGCTACTTAGCACAAATTTAAGTCCTCAACTAAAAATTTGCCTACTGCTTTCTTTGAGTAAGTTAACCATATACGTGGTATCATGGTAGTACATATTGGTGTTGGCACTATAATGATTATTTTATAAGTCATGTATCAGTAGCCACAAGGGATTAGTTCCAAGACTTTGACAATACCAAAATCCGATCCTCAAGACCCTTAAATAAAAGGGCTTAGTATTTGCATATAACAAGCACACAGCCTCCTGGATACTTTAAAGTTTTCTCTAGATTACTTATAATACTTAACACAATTAAAGTGCCATGTGAGTAGGTATTATACTACACTGCTTAGGGATAAAGACTAAAAAGTCTACACATGTTCAATACAGACAATTTTTTTACAATTATTTTCAATTCCCGGTTGGTAAAATCTGTAGAACCCACAGATACAGAGGGCTGACATAGTTTCTCAACATGATTCAGTTTCTTTTATGTATTTAATTTTTTGTGATTAGAATTCTATTTGTTCTGTATAAAATATTACTTGAAAAGCATTGTTTCTAACTCTAAATCTCCACAAATAATAATGTTATTATTATTTACTGGAGGCGAAGTATCAGAGGATATTGCTGAAATTCATACAATTTTTCAGCAAGAGACATTGAATCAGATTGTTTTCTAATTTGGAAAACCACAAAGTAATAATGGCAAAAGAGAAAACTCTATATTAAGCTTATGACTAGTTTTCTAAAAAAAGAATCATAGATCTTTAGAATGAATCCAAGACAAACACCATATGTAAAAGTGAATTTTCCTAGGAAAACAATGAGCTAAATTCATTTTTAAAGGATTTATCAGTTTTCTAGTTCTTATGCATAATTTTAGGAGAGAGCATGAACAAGCCTGTTCCCCCACACTGTACCATGCCTTCTGAGCAAGGTGAGAGCTCCTCCTAGCAATAGGCCAAGCAGGAGAAACAGAAGCATCATGTTCAGAAGTGAAATGAAATAATACATGAGTCCCCCAGGACAGAAATTTTCAGGGAATAAGTAAATATGCTTTATGTTAAGAATTAACATTATGTCTGCCCCTCCCCAAAAGTCTTATATTGAAATAAATTATGAGATCCTAATAAATCAACTTGTTCATTAAGGAAGATGTGATAGTGAAAGGAAAGCAACACCTATTGAGAATCTATAGTTTCTTAGGTTTTTCACAAATACTCTTGGTGAATGCTCATGATGCATTCCAAAGATAGACACAATTATTTTTTTATTATACATGAGAAAAATGAGGTTCATGCTACCAAGTGTATTGCCCCAAGGTGCCCGGAGACGATATCAGAGAAAACTCTAGGCAAGACGTATCTGAATCCAAGCATCTTTCCCTTCTAATGGCTGTATGACAGTACCAATCAGCTGGAGGAAACAAGGAAAGGTAGAAATATTGATAGCACAATTATGATAAAATATTTTAAAGTTGACACTGATGGAGACAGAACTCAGGAAAAGAACAAAGAATCTGCCAAATTTGTTTCTGATCTCACTATGGATTTTGGATTTCAGGTCTACCATGGATACAAGGTGAGCAAGATGATAAAACAAGTCGGTTAGGATTAAGTGTGGTTTCAACACAAGCCTAAAGAGCTGTATTGGAAACCCAGTGAGAAGTTAAAAATATCCAGGGGTCAGAGTGAAAAGGAAGCAGCTTCTTTGGAAGTGAAGTATGTAAAAGCTAGATGCTATATTTAGTTAAAATATGTGAGTCAGAGGCAATGAGTGAGGCATGAATTCTTAATAGATTTGACCATGAGATGTCTATTTTTGATATTTCTTCATACTTAAATAAATTGTATTATGATTTCAGTGGCTGGGAATGACCCTTGAGTATGCCTCTGGTCAAAAAAGCAATTTTCTGCTTTCTTTTATGGAAAGAAAGAAAAGAAAGTTCCCATCTAAAGGCCAGTCTTCTTGCCCCCTGTATGTCTTTTCATGATTTCTTTAATGATGCTTCTTTTTACTAACTTGTCAAATACAGTTGAGCACATTTAGAATGGCTAAAAGCACAGTTAAATTTGATATCATTAGGGAGTCTTTGGAGGCAAACTACACACTGATGTTTCCCTGCCAAAGTCCACTCCAAAGCATCATTTCTTTTCAGTCATTCCCTCCTTGAGAATGACAATGGTAATCCCTTCTTTCCTGAGAAGGTTTACTGCAAGATGTATTGACTGGCATGGACTTAATAAAATTTTAAAGGGACAGCTTAAAGAAATTTACTGAGAAATAGTAAGTAGTCTTGATTGATTTGATTGATCAGTCTTGATGGATATAAGGTCCTTCAGGTGATGTGTCTGAAGAGGCTGCTTATCAGTGCTTAAATTTCAAAAGTAAGGAACTTATGATACAGAAGGGACAGTGATGAATGTGATTTCACAAAGGAGAAAATGTAGCCTGATACTTTGCTTCTGGCAGTGAGCAAGTGCTCAACAACTGACAGGGACACCTTCCCAAATTGAGTCAGACTCTGAGGATCCCTGAGCTAGTTTGCAAATTTCTCACCCTCAGAGCTAACAAGGGATTTGGTCTTGACAAGTGATGAAAATGACCACTGTGCAAAATGACCAGGCTGAGGGCCTGCATGTATAATGAAGGCGAGGTGAATGTCTGGATAAACACCAGCAGCAGAGGAGATGCTTAGCGGTAACCACATGGCAGTAATCAACAGCTGAGACACACAGGGAAGCACAAGCGGAGATGAGCTGTGCAACAAACTAAAACATGAAGGAGTTAGTTCCTCAAAAGAATGGAAAAGCAAGGCAGCTAGGAAATAAACATATCTGATCCACTCCTAGGCACTGTTCACTTAGTCTTTCAAAAGTTACTTGAGCCCTGTTAAATGTCAAGCACTAATCAAGACTGAGATGGTAGTGTAGTCTGAGGAAACCTAGACCTGTGTGTTTATGAGATTCTGGTTCATAAAAAGAGGATGTTCTCATAAAAGACACAGTAAGAGTTCCACTCAACTTTAAGCTTGTTGGTTTGGGCTTCTTGTGCCAGTACGCCAGCAACCAAAAGCAGTGTTACAGTACTGAGAAGGGGAACAAACTCGACTCATCAGAAACAAATAAAAATGCTGCTAAATAATGGGAGCATGGAAAATTGTGTTTAATCCATTAGGATGAGGTTCTCTTTTGTCCAATTGTAATCCTGAATTGGAAAAGGGAATGGAAGCTTTCAGACACTTCAACTCTGTCAGTCTTTCCTCAACAAATTCAGTGGCATTGAATTCATTTGTCATGGTATGCTTCCATCATCTAAGACAGCTAAAGAATAAGAAGCAAAAAGCAAAGCAGAAAAGTGATAGCAGGATCTGAATGGAAGGTTTACTGATTTTGTGACTTTTGAGGAACCGTCTGCAGGTGATGAGAGTGTCACCAGAGGCAACAACATTTTGACATAGAAATAGCAGTGATAAAGTATGAAGCATGCTTGGTGTGTTCAAGAACTACTGAGTATAGCTGGAACAAAATGAGCAAGGATGAGAATTTTAGGGAATAAAGGCATAGAGATAATAAGGAGCCAGATCCTGTAAGTCTTATAAGATGCTGAAAATTACTATCTGAAATTACATGAAAAATAATTATATAAAGAATATGAGAATTATTAGGTATTAAAGGTTGAACAATAGAATGATCTGCTACAATTTAAATATCAACAGAATTATTCTGGTTGCCAAGTTGATAATAAGCTTGGGAAGATGGGGCAAGAGTTAATTAATGAGGCTCTTGTAATCATATAAATAGAGGGTGTTAGTGTCATGGGCAAAGAGATCTGGAAAGAAAAGAACTTTGTGGCAGATAAAAATGTTACAGTAGAGTCTGAAGATCTGAAGAGTTAGTTCCAATGAAAATAATCAGAGACCCTGATTCTTCCTCTGAGCAGCATTGCTCCAGATGTAATAGCAGAACTAAACAACTGGCCAGTCTCTTCCTCTTAGGACTACTAGGGAATATATATTACTCTGCCTTTTGGCTACGCAGTAGCCTTTGAGGTGAACCAATGGAGATCTTCTTTCCTCAAAAAATTATTCTGTCTCTTTCACATCCTCTTATTTGAATCCTATTCAGACTAGAATGCCCTCCTTCTAATATTACATCCTCAGTGAGCCTCCTTCAACACAATAACAAGATTTGCTCTCTTTTCCCCTTGACCTATTCTAGTACTTTGTAAGGAACACAATTTTCTTTGGAAATCATGTCAACTTCTTTATGACATTATTTACTAAACCTTGAATAAGTACACATCTGTGCCAGGCTCTATATTAGATGGTAAACTCTTTGACAGATTTATCATGGGCATGATCACGGCAGGCCCTTGAATACATATTAGAATTGGTAGCTTGGCTAAAGATGGGAGCAGAAATCAAGTTCACTAATTTCTAAGCAAACTCTCCCTCTTGTATTTAATATCTCAGTAAATTCAAATGTCTTTCCTCTGTAGATATGGCAAATTAGCTTTTTAAAATATGCCATAAAATAATAAATGTACATCAGTTTGGATAATTGGATCTACTTCATGCATCAATTTTTTAGAGTAAGGCAATTCATGCCAACTGAACACCTTTTAAGCCATTTAGTTTCTATAAGGATGAATTATGTCTTCATTAATTCAGTTGTCTTTTTCGGTAGCTTCTGAAAAACAGGTATAATTAAAATACTGAGGTACAATAAAAAGGATTCTTGCATCAACTTATTTAGGCTCCTTTCTTCTCTATTTCTGAGAATCATTTTAACCTCACTTTCTTAACAAGTCACAGATAAAATATTCTAAAGATAAACATCATTTGTTATTGAATATATACCAGATTTCAAGTTTTTTGTGTATATTAGATCTATCATTAAATAATCCATTTGGATTGCTAATATTTTTCACCTTGTATTATTTAAATAAACAGCCTAGAGACTTTGAGGAATTTTCCTAAGGCCATAGAGCAAATAAATGACAAAACTTAAAAAAAACTTCATATGTGCTCTTTTATTTATAAATATGAAATTACAAAAATCTATCTTTCTGATCCTTAGGAAATAAAGCCTACATTGGAGATAACAGAAAATTCTCATTAAAAATTAGCTACTTCCTTTTCTTATTTTTTCCTGCCTCTAAAACTAAAAACACTTGGAAAATGTTACTTTGTATTAGTACTTTAACATAGGAATTGAAAACAATAAATCAAAAATAAGAATCTTGCTTTATCCAAAACACTTGAATTGCGTTGTTACTGAAAGTATACATGTCAAGTGAGGCTGATTTCCATAGAGAATAAATAAGAAGCTAGGACTATCTGTCTTTAAAAAAAAATCACAACAAAAAGGAATGCTAGCAAGTCTTGAAAAGAAATGACTATTTCTTTGTCATGGATAGAAGGAAAGGTGGACACAATTAATTTACTTATTTAATTACCTTAGAGTTATGAAAACTCCTAATTTTGATAGCTGTCATAAAGTAATCTTAAAAGCATTTTGTATTTAAATTTTTGAGAACTTAGTGAAATACGAAATACTCAGAAATTGGCAGTGAATGAGAAAATATTATATGTTAAAAAGCAGATATCCTAGAAATTGATCTGTCAATTTTTCATATCTTAAGATTTTTATATCTTAAAGGAAAATCTGAGATTAATTAACCTAATTCTCTACATTTTACTTATAATAAAAAATAAAAATCAGAGTTTAAGGAACTTCCTCAAGGTCATCACATATGTACCTGTTAGTTTAGGAAGAATTAGACCAGAATCCTCTTAGGATGGAATCACCCATAGACAGTATCTGTTAGTTTTGATCAGCTCAAACATGACAGAAGAGATCATTCATGCTGTAACTCCAATATTTCAAGTTTCAATATATGTAAAATTTTTCATTCTGTATCCAGGCACTCAAATTCAAATTTAGAAAACAGAGTCTCTGACTTTCATTTCATTTTTAATAACATTGGAAAATTTAATCATCTTCCCCTGGGCACACTAATGTCCTGGTGTCAGTTCTGTACCTATGACTGTGCCTTCAGCAGGGTAAAGAAAAAAGCTTTGAGTTCTGACCCACCTGAGAGGACTGTTGCTCTGGGTTCTTTGTGGTCCTGCCCTAAGCCTAGCACTGTGTTCTGGCCTTCTTCAGTGATGCTAACATCCTGCCTCACAGCTCCCTTTCCCAAGTTAGGGTTGAGGCCCACTGACCTGGGTCTAACTTTTCTTGCTCCATTTAACAATACCTCTGAATCTCACCCTTAAATTCTAACCTAACTAATAACAAGGTAAATTCTTCAGGGTGTAAAATCTAGCTACTGACTCCCACACACTTACTTCTAGTTGAATATTATTCTCTCATCTCTACAATTAGATTTTCGAAAGAAATTATTTCTGAAGTCCTTAAAATCCTAAAACTATTTTTCCAAATTCCAACAGTTTACCCAATCATTAACTTTTCTCAGAAATTTATGTCCCTCTTGAAAAATCTCTTTCACTGTTTCAGCCATAGATCTAGACCCTCCTTTGCTCATGGAGACAAAATTATAATAGAAACAGAAAAATATGTCTGAATTACAATGTAGGGCTTTAGCAATCAGTGAATTAACATAAGATTTGTGAATTTCTTTGAGCCATGTGAAAAAAAAAAGAATTAATTTCATTATTGTTATGGAATTATAATTTCTTACATTTTGACATCTGTATTACAAATACCTGAACCCTAAGGGGGAAAATCTCATTAAGATTTATATGTTATCAATAATAGAAATAGTTTCAAAAAATAATGACCTTGCTAATAGCAGCATAAATACCATAAATTTTACAGTTTCTCTGTTATAAAGTTTTATCAAGCACCAGCATACTTTGGAGCTTTGAAATTAGTTTGTACAAGGAATGAGGATTATTAGAAAGCATTAAGATCACTCTATATATCTTACAAACTTTATTAGGGACACTCTCTGTCCCTATTGCATTCAGTATAAAAGAATATCATTTACTGTACAGAAAAAAAGAGCTGGAGTGTAACCACAAGTTGACCTTGGTGGCGAGGGTTAGTGGGAGCCTATAAAATGATAATCTACTAATATACTGACAAATAATTTAATCCAATGTTATCAGTTTCCTTTTTCTGGATCCTCTATGAGAGAGTCTTGAGGAAGTGGCCCTATTTAATGTAATTGACCTTCATGTTTAGAAACTCCATTCAACTGTAATGGAAAACCCAAGAAGTCAAATAATGCAGAAGGAGACCCTGAATAAAGGTTTTAAAAATATGTAAATTGCCTTTCAGACCCTCAGTAACA